>ML732236.1:83364-146391 GCA_009176345.1 Aspergillus leporis | reverse complement strand
TTTTTTTTTTTTTTTTTTGTTGTGTCAACATATACACGTCCCAATGTACGTAGCACCAAGACCAAAACCATTATATAATTAAACCCCGATGTTGTGAACCCCCCTTTTCCCCTCTCATAAGATCACTAGACTACTTAGATATTCATTACACCCACAACCGCAACTCAATTAGGTATTCACTTCACTCCTTACCCAGTAACTGACGCACCTTGTTCACCTTATCCTCAGCGGTCTGCTCCTTGTCGATCCTGTACCACCAACCCAATCAGCCCGTGTAACTAGCCACACCTAATAATAATAATAATCAAAAGGGGGGGTTGGGAAAGAAAAGGAGAAAAGGAGATGGGGGAGAGAAAAAAAAAACCAACCTCGACCCAACCCTCACATCAGTCTGAATCCGAACAACCCCCTGCTCATGCAGAATCGTATGCGCCTGTCCAATAACCTGATGAACCTTGTCCCAAGGGCCCTCTAATTAGACCCCACATCTGTCAGTTTCTCAATCCAACCAATATCGGGCCAACATTGTCCCATCGACCATGCCAACATCACATCACCAGGTAGGAGGATTCATACCGAGGGTTGTTCCGGCGGAGTGCATTGTGTATTTGAGACCGGATTTCTCGATTAGGCGTTGGACGTCGGCAATTTGGGCGGAGACGGAGGGGGAGGAAGTGCCGATCTGTAATTGATTAGTTCTATCTCGGCCGTGGTGTTGTGTTTGGGCTGTGTTGAAGTAGATGTGTATGGGTATGAATATGGTGTGATATGGTGGGGTGGTAGTTGAGCTGTGTGCTTGGTCCAGGGCATGTATACTACTACTATCACATTGCAGACACGCATATCGGCTTGCAGGAGTAGTATGCCGGGAAATGCCGTCGGGGTTGATGGAAGGCTTCTGGAAAGGAAAAATGTTCAGAATTCCAGTCGGACCTTACCGGAATCAGGCAGAAGTCTGCGAGGCAGTGGGCTGGGGTTGGGATGGAGGAGATATCGGAGAAGGCCATTGGGTCTGAGGCGGTTGGGTTGCGTGCTGTATGGGGGTGGATGAACGGATGGTGTGGTTGTAGTCGTGGTTGTGGTCTTGGAAATGGGAAATATCAAAGTTAAAAGGGTGGATTAGTGTCTGTGCAAGAGATAGAGGAGAGACATGAGTTTGTCTGGTGATGCTTATGATGATGTTGTTGAACTAAATTAAGAAACGCGGGGCAAAAGGGAAAGGGAGAATGGAGGGGTATGGAAATTGATATTCATGGTTGATCCAATTACTATACAGTTGTTATTCCACAGATAAAGGAGTCTTGAAAACATTTGTTTTTATTTCTTCTTCTTCATTTTGTTTTACCTCCCTGACCTTTCTCTTTCCCTTTCTGGATCAGCTAACTGTCACGTTATCTACAAAGCTGTTTCGTTCATGTTGATTTATTGTTTGTTTGGTGACTTCAACCAACTTCTGCTCACCCCCCACTATCACAGTCGCATCATTTATCTATCATGACCCTCAATCATCATCACCATTGGAGCTGATGGAAATCCGTCTCCACTTCTGATAATCAAGAGCGATGTATCTGATTCGAGGCAATTCCAACAACAAATCGATGGCGACCGGATAAGCCTTCCTTTGACGCTCAGTTACTTTTTTCATATTTTTTGATTTATTCATATTTTTTATTGATAAAAAAATTTAAAAAAAAAAAATATGAAAAAAAAGGGGAAAAAAGGGAAAAAAACTCACTTTACCCCAGATGTCGCAATTAATAAGTTGCGACTAAATCCCTGATCCCCGTCCGTATCAATTACTTAGCCTGGGATCGGAATCTAAGGATCCTGGAGCAGATGCTAGTCAGAGGGATCGGCGGCTTCGATGCGTCTCTCAATCTCTACGGACTACACAAAAATAGAAGAAAAAGAGAGGATAGAAACAACCTTGTCGTCAACAAGAATGAGAAAACGCAAAGATCATACTATGCGATGAGACAAAAAGAACTAAAAGTTAAACAGATTGATTTCTCAGCTTACCCTCGAGGGCTGACGGGAAAGTAAAACGAACATAAAATCTCTCACGAACTATTGACGGTCAACCATGGATTCCAGATTTGGTTTTATTTTTTCTTTCCCCAAAATCCACTGCTAAGTCGGACCCTGCGTCATCGTACACCATTGCTTGAGGTTCAGCCCTGTTGAATGAGGAATTTATCCTTTTTATTTTATTTTATTTTTTACTCGATTTCGAGGTCCATGTGGAATATCCCCCTTTCTCATTCCTACTTCCTCTCCCTTCTTTCCTTCCACTCGTTGTCCCTCGTTCTCTTCGTTGGAACGCAACATTCCTCTTCGGTCTGGACTGGACCAGACTACAGTTCTATGCCCACGTGAATCTTTTTACTATTTATTTACTACCGAACGTTCTTCGTACCATTCGTTCCTTGACTCCTTATTATCCGCCTCTCATTCGCCCACCAAGGGAGCGGTGATCGGGATTGTGGCGAACGAGTGACTTGCTTCCATGGTAGGGTAACTCCGTGGATCTTGCGATTGCATCCCAATCGCGACGTCGCTCTGACCTCGTTGATTGTGGAGAGTCTCGTATAGTTCCTTAGCTCATTTCTTGTTTTAATTTGCACATGATACTGTGGGACTGTTATTTGGTGATTCTTGTCGACAAAACTACTATTCACCTTTGCCTTACCTTTTATACCGCTGACCGCCTATCGTTGTCAACGCGGCGTATCATTCAAGTCCATTCTTCTTTAAGAAGCCTTTAAAAGGCTTGCCAGTGGTTCGCCCTCGCAGACGTCTGTGTGCCCGACGCCTTGCGATCGCGCACTCCCCGGCACCACTCCTACTGGGTCGTTGGACTCACCTGCTTTTGCTTCTTTTTACAAGGTGCATGCGACTGATCGCGTCGGTCGACTGCTGGCCGATGCAATTTCCTGGAACAATATCAAAGTCTCCTGTGAAGTGGTCTCGGCAGACGTGATTTGATTGGCAAACAAGTCGCCTCAGGCTCCCCAAGGCCAACGCCACGGCTGCTGATACGACAAGAACCCTGCACTACGCTGAATGACTAGATCTGAGACCTCTCGCTAAACACTATCGCGTGGAGAAGTTTCCTTCGCGAATTAATCTCCGACTGTTTTGCCCTGTCTCAAAACTAGCCAACCCCGGTCTTAAGAGGTAGTACAGCCGAATTGAGAGGTCATATAAATCTTCCAGGAATTCGTACCCCCCTGTTCGTCCGGACTCAATTGGGACAAAAAGATAATAAAGCAAGTATCCAGGACAAAGAGACCGAGGCAAAGAGGCCTAAAGAGAAAAAAAAAAGAAAGAAAGAAAAGAAAAGAAAAGAAACGAAACGAAAAAATCACAAACAAAAAATTAGGTCGTGTGAGGGGACGCTTAATTTGTTAGCTTATTCAAACAACCATACCACCAGCTATTCTCGACTTTGCTGCTGTGCTGGGCGACTTTACAATTTCTTAGGAGGTTCTAGCATCCATTTTGGACTCATCGCACCGGTACACATACCAGCTCCATTTGCTTTTTTGGACCTCGCCACGGACAAACCCCCTGCTAGTCTCCTGAAACTATTCAATCGCAGCACAGAAAGTGCAGGGGATTGACGCCTAACGGCGCCGTTAGTTCTTTCCCCCGGCGCACTTAACTTCATATTACTGGGGTGGTAGGTGTTTTGAGGCAACCAGCGGTGGCCATGGTTCTTCCATTGAAAAAATTCTTGATTCACTACGTAATAACCTAACGAATGACCAAGCCCAATTTCTTAGAGCTCCCAATAGGGGCTCAGCTCGTCTATCTAGCTGAGGGTGGTGCCAACGTCATCTACCGCATCGTATCCGCCAAGTCGGCCATTGCGTCGAAAAAAGAGTTACCGATTGCCATTAATACCGCTGTACCAGGGGTACTAGACACCTTTAGCGTTCCGTCCGAGTTCAAAGGCAAATTGCTTCGACTGCGGAAGGATACCAAATCGGGGATCCCCTACCAGGAGATTGCTCGAAATTTTGACAAAACCATCCGCCCCCTCTTTAAGCCGGAGGAGTTGGTGGATCAGGAACTTGTATACCTCCCAAAGGGACTTGTCCAG
Source organism: Aspergillus leporis (assembly GCA_009176345.1). Classification (NCBI taxonomy): domain Eukaryota; kingdom Fungi; phylum Ascomycota; class Eurotiomycetes; order Eurotiales; family Aspergillaceae; genus Aspergillus; species Aspergillus leporis. Next base: position 142,286 of record ML732236.1, on the reverse strand, counting down.
TACTGCAATGATCAGTTATGTGCCGCCGAGTTGGTCGGCAAGCGTCCGAAAAGACGTCAGGGTGTGTACCTATCGACCACAGAGCCGTTCGGGCTCCTGATCACCGACATGACCACCTTCGGCGATCCTGGGACGGTTCTAGCAGAACTAAAACCGAAATGGCTTTTGCAGTCACCGTCAGCACCGGCCAACGCCCGCCGGTGTCGCACTTGCGCTCTGCGCGACATGAAGAATCATGAGACTCGGAGGACCGGGGGTAAAGATGAGCAATCGTTTTGCCCTCTAGATTTAGTTTCCGAAAAGTACGAAAGTGTCTTGTGCGCGACTCGGTCCGTCAAGGGCTGCAAAGACCCGAACCGGCTGGCGCAAGTGCTATACTGGAATCCTACGATGCAAAAGCTCCTTGCTCATCAAAGAGCCCATCGAGAGGTTGGGTTACACGGCCCGCCCGCGCAGTCTCGAGACAAATCACTCGCAATGACTCTCCGAGACTGCACGATGTTCATCAAGGTAGGTCTTGCTTACAATGCTCAAAAGATATGTGTCTGACGTCCACAGATGCCGCGAGACGAGACAGAACCCTCTGAAATCCGCCTCGGTGATCTGGACCTGAAGACTGGAGCCGGCGGCAAAGCAAAGTACTGGCTAGACCTGGAGAAGCAATTGATCTCTGAGGGCTGGTATTTGGGATCGAAGACCTGTTCGCACACAAGTGATTGTGCATTGCAAGGATTCCGAAGTCATTCGCAGCCGTCAATCTAGCTGCAGTGCTAATTATATTCTAATCTTACTTTTCCTTCGAGAGCTTATACATTTCTAATCGTGATAGGCCCGTGCCAGAGCCGGGCATGTCGAATTACGAAGATCACATGATGACGATAGACCACAAGTCTTAAGCTTTTTTTTTATAATTTGCAAGTTTCATCAAGTCTTTTGCATTTCGGGAGGTACTCGTCTTTTTCACAATTGTTCATTCCGGTATGGGGGTCTGCTGTATATTATGCTTCTATAGGTAATACAAACCAAGTCCATCATTGCGAGGTAAATTCCCGTCCGATCCCACTCGTGTAGATCAATAGAAGAATCTGTAACGGATACCTGAACAACAAGTCAGTCACCACACTCCATCTGCAAATGGCCGAACAGCCCAACCTCCCCGAACTATCATATCCGCGCAGAATGCCCCTACAAGCACAGCACAACAAGACCCTACCCAGTCCAAAGAATCATTCTTTACATCATATATCACAAGCCGATGTCAATCTAAACATCCTTAAATATCCCAAACACATCCAGAGCCGTAGATAATGTCGAACCCTACCATGTCTGCAAACTCAAGGGGCACTTTCCACCGCTGCTAAGTGGAATCTTCTGCCAAAGCTGCGGCAGAAAAGGATACAAAATAGCTACATTGCATCACTTTCAATTTACTTCGAAGTTACTCTTGTAGAGGATACAAAGATAGGTTACATTATATCAACCGATGTGGTGGACGGTAAATGCTAAATTGTGGATCAAAAATTCAGTCTTTGCCAACACCGAAGCATTGGATCAAAGTAGAAGCTACAGAGTCACCCAAGCAGGCACTCACAACTTACCAGGCAAACGACAAGATAATTCCCCTCACCACCTTCGGGGTGTAGTTCAGGTTCATCCCGACAGACAAAAGCTTACAACAAATTGGGTGGTAGTCCAACGTTGCAGACCATACATGCCCCAAAGAGTCCTGAATCTGGAACCTCGTCTGCAGCTCCAGCTTCACCACGTACCTAAGGAACGTATCATCGTACCTGAGGAAAAGTATCATAAGGCAGATAGTGAGTCGTTGTGCGACCTTGACACCCGACTGACCGCTATCAAGGGACATGTGGATAGGAGAGATGACACGGTGGGGTGGTACTATAGGACAAAATACAGTGCCAATGGAATAATTTTGCACAACAGCCTCCCAATTGACAATAGATAGACCCTTACCATCAAAAATAACCCATTCGAAGTAAAGATATAACTGCGTGGGAAGTCCGCTACCACAACATTGATTGTCCAACTGTAGTTTTGATATGAACCAGAGGTTGTATGGCCCTTTGCAAACGGCAGGAAGCATGCGTACACTAGGTAACTGTACATGCTACCTACCTACATGTATACATACAAACATTGCCGGGACAATCAATCCCGACTTACCTTGCAGGTGAGAACAGCATGTACTGCTGACTTGACTTGGCAAGTTTTGTGTTGTGGTGAGCTTTTGCCTGGTTACTACCTATCGGGGCTGAGGGGTGCATATGCAGTTTCTAATGGTGCATATCGCCAGGCACTGAGAAAGTGGTTGTTACTTTTGATGGTGTACAATAAGGAAGGCGCTTAGATGTTGAGGTACACTTGCTCATTTCATGAACAATCTTTTTCTAGATTTTTGTCCTATAGTTAGTTACTCGATAATTGTGCATGTTCTCAACTCCTCGGTTCAATCGTGTATGGAGTTTCACCGATCCAGATAGTAGTATATATATGTAACCACAGTCCCCTTGCCCCCTCCTCCTTCCCTCCTTCCCTCCTCAACACGCCCAAAACAAGCCTATACAAACCAAATAAAGGAGCATGTCCTCAATTCGAAAGGACCACACCATCCCCGAAAAGCTACCCCCTACAGTACTGTAGACGACGAACAGTAAACAAACCCAGATAAGATCAAGATCAGATTAGATCCTAGATGGCCAAATGGAACCGTTCCGCGTTTCAGAATCATTAATTAACAACCATTTAATTTATCACAAACCCAAAATAAGCTGAAACTGTACAATAAAGACAGGAATATATAAACACCACCAAGCAATCCAAAAGCTATCCTATCCCAACCCAAAACCAAGTGCTATACAAACCATATTACCGAAACTCCAATGCCAAACCAAACACCAAAATCAACATTCACTCATTCACTCATTCACTCATTCACTCATACACAAACACAAACACACAAACAAACAAACAAACAAACAAACAAACGACGAGACAAGACAGACAGACAGACAGACGCAGCCAAGGAAACCAACACATTCATCCAACCACCTCCTCCATCACAGCAACAACAACAAAAAAAAAAAAAAAAAAAAAAAAAAAAAAAAAAAAAAAAAAAAAAAACAAAAACCCCTTCCCCACCTCCCCCAATAATCCCCGATCACAGTCGTCGCCGCCGCCGATCCGCACCCGCCATAGGCGCCTGCGGAAAATTATACTCCTCGCTCCAACTATCCTTAGCCGGTAGATAAAGCGCACAGTCCGCAAACAAGGCCTTAAATGATTGGATGAAATGCTCGAGGTGTCGTTTGAAGGACATGTCCTCCCTCATTATTTGTCTGACTCGATTTGAATATGTCCTGAGTCAGTGAGTAGGGTTCCGGATTGAGTGAAGGGGGAGGGAGGGAGGTTGGGTAGGGCTTGTTGTGTCACCTTGATATAATTTGATGACTGAGCATGCATGTACACAGGTATGTGTTTTCTTTTTCCTTTTCCTTTTCTTGATCTTTGTTTGTTTGTTTTGAATAGGTAGGAACTTGGGGAAGGCGAGATGTTACTGGTCTTTTTCCTTTTCTTTTCTTTTCATTTTTTTTCCCACTACTACAGGAATGCGTTTGATGGGTAGGAATGTACGGTAGAGAGCCTCCTTCGTGGACATGAAAGTGCAGTGTGCATGGTGACGTGTCGGTGAAGTCAGGAGAGAAGCAAATCTTTCCCTCGGCTCGGACCGAGATCGGGAAAGTGGAACAGAAAAACAGTTCACTCAGTACTATGAGCTGATATCATCCATGGTTCATGAGGTAGTGTAACCCGGCTACCACAGTGATACGAACTGCGACATTATAAACAAGTACTGTGACCAAGCATCCAGACCTCTTGGCCGGTCCTCACGCATGTCAAGTGATCGGAACCTCGATCGGCTTATCTCAGATTACGCCCTACAACTACACCGCAGACAAGGATAGCTGGTCAATAGCTATGAATAGAATAGATTCAATATTAAAGTAACTCACGCAACGAACACTGTACGGGTTAAGGACACAATGGGGAGAGGGCATCCAAACTTGTCACTAGAGCTTGCGAACCCGACGATACCACAGATTCTCGGGCTCACCCAGGCAATCTCCGACAGTAGTCACTGCAACCGGTTAGCTTCTGTCCATGCACATAATATTCGAAAGAAAAGGAGAAAATATACTGGTCAAGCCCCTAGCCGTGATCTCGTCGAGCATTTTGCGAGTGAGGGTAGCCACGGTCTGGTAATGGATGTCGTGGGCGAGCACAATGCTGCCGCCGGCGTTAAGCTCATTGACGAATTTATTAAAGCTCAGGCCAATACGCGAGGGGTCGTCGTTCTCATAATCCTTGGTATCGATGCTGGCGGTGATAACCTTGTAGCCCATATCGCGCATGACTGTGAGGGCCCGGTCGTTGACATCGAAATAAGGAGGCCGCATGTACGAAGGAACATCACCCATGATGGGCTGCAGAACTGACTCGAGCCTCGTCATCTGTGACATGATCTGGTCGTAGCCCAAAGAAGGGAGGCTGGGATGGTCATATCTGCAGGGGTCAGTTCTCTTTCCAATGGTAGTTTTTCTTGGAAGGCGGGTACGTACGTGTGGGATGCGACTTGATGTCCTTCGCGCCTCATACGCTGGATAGCATCGGGATGTGCCAGGCTTCCATCGCCGAGCAGGAAGAAGGTGGACCGAGCGCCGTATTCACTCAACAGGTCCAGTAACTCGTTGGTGTATTCGGATGGACCATCGTCGAAGGTCAAGGCAATGGTGTTCGGGGTGGTACAGCTAGTGATCACCTGGCCGGGAGGCACAGCGAGGGCTTGTGAGGCAAGAGTTGCAAGAAGAGAAAGTGTGATGATGGAATGCATCTTGTAACAATGTGTATGTAATAACTGAAGTGGTATCAATGAATTGAATCGTGAGATTAAAGTATAGTAATGTGCAGTCGTTTGAGAACGATAGTACAAGTGTAAGTGAAGAAGCTGGGAGCCGATGCTTTCAAGTTGAGGAAAGTGACTGAGGATGCTGGAAAGACGGAAGGAATGCAGTCAGTCGAAGCTGCTTAAATAGTCCAATTCACGTCTGATATTGGAAAAGATTCACAATATTCACCCAGAAAAGCAAATGAGAATATCCTGGCAGTGCTCGGGATGAGGTGGCGCACAATCATGGAGCTATCAAAGATATAGACAAAGAATTAGATGGTATATCCTGGTCACTATATGCCGGAGAAGTAATAGAAATATCGACTTCAGGTGACAATCTTATATGCAGCGGCGGCAAAAAGTAGTTGTTACGATTGGCCATGACTGGGGGGCAGCGCCCTGATATAAATATCCATGGCTGGGAGTAGACTCTTCAGTGACTCGGCTTCTATACCCTCGAAGTGACGAGATCTGTGGTTGGCCGGAGAAAACAACCATTGGTAGCGGTTCATCCCTGCGCTTGTTTTCATAACCCTAATAACCCTGTTGTTTGATATGCTCAGATGGCACTCTCGAGATTCCAAATCAGTTCATTGGCTATCCGGTGGAGACATGATCATAGAAACAGAAATAAGTAAATAAACAAGACAACAGACTGGCAGCTCCCAAGCCCCACAGTATCCTCTGTTGTTGGGGGCTTGGTATGCTGGCTATCCGCCAGCGTACCGGTAGAAGCTCCAAGAATGCTATCTGGACCTAACACAGAATGGACGCATTCCCACTGTCAGCTATGTCTCACGGGTACCTTGATGCTTAGCTCTGAAGACATCTAACCTAGCGGGGAATGTTGCCAATAGGTTAGCCGATCTAACATACTTGCCGGCTATCGAGTATTTGCTGGAGTATTTGACCTGATGGACAAACACAGGGATACTGAGTGACGCTACCGAACGCGGGCTGTGTAGAGACTCTGGGCTGGTCAAGTAGCCAAAGCCCGTCTGACCCCATACAATATCCCTTTCTCACTTGCTTTGCCGGCTTTGCCAGCGTCATCCCTGTTGCTCTGACTCTAGAGGATGAGGAACAGCCATGGGGAGTCAGCTCGTGGAAGCAGGATGACTACAACGCATACACGAGGCACAACTCAAAAGCGCAAGTCTCTGCACAGAGCGAATCTCATCACCGTAAGCTATTAACGTCCAATTTCCTTCATCACTCAGCACCTCATAATAATTAAGTACGAATACATAGTACACGAAGTTAGGAAACTATAGCAGTGGAAGCTCAATCACTTTTCTTCCACAGGCTCCATCTCCATTGCAACCTCCGTCCGGTGGAGATTACCCTCTCTTGGTCTGCTTCTTCATGGAGCGTTTCTGCCCCCTTTCACGCTCACGCTCGAGGAACTTCCGCTGTTCCTCAGCGGTCATGCCCCGGAGAATACGCTCCCGCTCCTCCTTTTTAATCTTCTCAGCGGCCAGCTTACGTTCTTCCGCCTTCTCCTCCTCATCCGCGCGACGGAGCTTCTTAATCTCCTCTTCACGCGTGTGGCGAACCTTCCGCATCACCTCGGCACGGAAATGAGCCACTGCGACGAGTCTATCGGCAAACCGAAGGAACTGACTGAACAGTGGCGTAGAAGAGGCATACCCGGCAGCGGATGAGGGGAGAGACGTGCAGAGTTGAATGCGCTTCCGAGGGGTAGTCTCCTCGATCCTACAAAAGAAGGTTAGGTAAGTCGCAAAGCAGAGCTTCACCAGATAACACTCACTTCATAGGCTTATCAGTAGGCTGGTCAGTGACAATGAGGTACTTGAAATCATCACCGGCCTTCTCAATGGCCTGGATCAGTTCCGGGGTGAGCAAGGTATCGGTGATTTCAGCACTTTCTGTCATGACGGTCACCCAAGGTGGGAGCTTGGGGTTTTCCTTGGTGAAAGTAATGGAAGCATCGTAGCGGTCCTGGCGGAATTGGCGCATGTAGTTCTTGTGCACAACAGCCCAGATAAAGCTATCATAGGTCGAGTTGTTCACCTTCAGAGAAGAAGTGTCCTTAGCCGGGACCGGGACGACATCCTTCTCCTTGCCATCAAAAGTGTACGCAATAGCTTCGTAGGTCTCGGTGGGGGCAGGCCAGCTCTCGAACAAGAAACCGAAAACAAGGTCCATCCAATACGTGATCGGGTTGTAGCGCTTGGGCAACTTGATTGCAACGTCAACAAAGGCCACGTTCTGTCGGCCAGTGGCGTAGGAGGCGAATTCCTGCGCGGTTTTCTCCTTCAGAATTGAGTCGGGAGAAGTTAACTCTGGAACAGTATCATCGTCGGACTTCTGAATGCCACTGAAACCAACAACGGCGAACTCGCTGTGGAGAGCGGGCGCATGGGCCTGAGCCCATTCCCTAGCCTTGCGTCTATTCTTCCGCGTGCCCCAAAGGTGGACGACGACGATAAGAAGGATGAATGGCATGACCATTGCCTCCTGCATGAAGTCTTTCGGGGATGTCCGCTCCCACACCCGATACCATTTTGTATACGGAACAGCGTTGACACCCGGGGTACTCGACGCAGGAACGAAGGATGGTGCAGCCGCCACAATAGATGCAGGGGAAGGCTCAGGTGCTTTTACGAAGTCCGCAAAGTCTAAAAGCAAGGACAACAGCAGTCAGCCCAGGATGTTCAGCAGCTCCAACAGGAGCAACCAATGCCATTACCCCAACCCAGCTCAACAACACCTAGACTTACCATCCTCAACCTTTGCTGGACCTGATGGCTGGGATCCGCCAAACATGTTTTTGAACAGGCCCGCCATGGTGAGAAAGCGTGGGGTGATTGAACACAGACGGGTTCTAGGCTGTCAAGAAAATGGCGACGTGGCGGAGAGAGAGAGAGGAAAGGGAACGGGAAGGTAGTTGGCTCGAATTGACGTTCGTCGCAAAAGCGATCGGGAGCGAGGTTCACTTAGTTTGTGGAGCCGGAAACTCGGGGCATTTTTGACATAATTAAACTAATTTCCACCAAACCTGAGAGATAAGGCCAACAATGACCCAATGGAGGATAGTCCGACCACCGAACAGGTAACTAGCTCTTGGGCGCAAATTGCAAGTCGCATTTAATGGAACTCCCTATATACTGATAACCATTGGAACATACCGTAAATAAAGTATACCGAAGCCAAAAAGTAAAAGGCGACACAATTCTTTTAATTCACTTCCCGATACCCAAAGCCGGCCCAATCCCAGTTATAAAATACAATATAAAAAGAGCGAAGTGGTATATCCTGCACAGACAAGCAGAAAACTCTCACTAAAGAATAACAGGAGACCCAACGCCAGCACTTTTAACAATACAGTCCATCTAAAACCCGCTGGAAGGAAAAAAATAAAAATAAAAATAAAAATAAAGGGCACATAAGAGATACAAGTCAAGCTGCAACAATTAAAAGTTATGTCGTATCAGTCATTACTACCGCCAGACTCGCTGGAGGAACAAAAAAAGATGGAACAATTGTGAAGAACTCGTGGACACAATCAAGAGTTCTTTTAATGTAAATCACTGGCCATACGCCGGTGGAGGATATTCTTCGTGATCAGGACGGCCCCAAAAGGCACCAGCGCAAGAGCTGGTGGGCATCAGTTTCTCGTCCCGCATGCGACGTGCAATTTCTCCTGCTAGTCTCTCAACCAAGGCTTGGTCAACAGTACCGGAGCTGGACTTTGCATCGGTGAATGGGAGAATGGTTGATGGTAGCTGTCGTAAGGGACCAGCCTCCTGCTTCCCACCGTCGCGTCGGGCGGCGAGGTGAGCGCGGATACTGCCTCGAGGAGTGGCATCCACATCTCCAGATTCGGTGCGGTGTCGAAGAAGCTCAGTAGACGGTCCATCTGTCTCCTGTGGCATCTCTGTTGCAATATCGCGACGAGGCACGGGTCGTGAGATACTCGGGCGACGTCGCTCGGGGATTGCGGGGAGCTGGAGATCGCTTTGTGGAGACAAAGGCGGCGTCATCGGGTCATCAGTTTGCTCATTGACTACCGGGAGTGGTGCCGAGTATACGGACGGGTTGCTCGCGGTCTCCGTAAAGGCGCTTTCGTCGCTCACACTCGCCGCATCGTCAGTGGTCTTCGGACGTCGCAGATCCACCACACGCTTCTTGCGTTTCCTTGAGTGCGCTTTCGAGTGACGACCAGCCCCCAAGTTCAAGCCATAGCTACTGAAAGTATGTGTCGAAGCTGAAGATCGGCTGTGCGTCGACACAATGCTGGCGCTATCCTGGAAGGACGACATGCTTCCAACCTGAGACTGTGTCCGAGAGAGCATGGGGCTTAGAGGAGATGAGGAATTGCCATTGAGTTCGCTCTGATCGGAAGGTGAGGTCCACGCGCGGTAGACTACTTCCTGGATCGAAGGGGTGAAAAGAGATAACGTTCGCTGGGAGTCAGTAAGCGCACCTAACCGGAGGAGGTTCTTTTGTGAAAACAAGGAATGCGATTCGACAGAAGAATCCAAGGAGAGCGTCGCGATTTCCGATTCGTCCAAAGCGTTGCCCAAAGAATCTACGGGATCCTGCGGAGGGCTTGCCAATGGATCTTGACCAGGACCCTCACCAGCTGTCTTGTCCGTCCGAGCCTCCATCTCCTCGCCCGACCGATATTCTGGAACCCACAGTCGCAGGGATAGTCGATGAATAATAGCGGGTAGTTCGTCCATGAACAAAATGCGAAGTTGACCTTCAATTTCCCTCTGCAGGAAGTCGCGCACAAACGGAATCGAATCAAAAGTGGACGAGACTTTGAGCGACTCGAGCGGATCGTTTCGGAAAACTACAGTAATGCCTTTTTGTTTCGAAAAGACTAAGATGACAAAGCCGGACAGCTTAAAATCGGATAGAGTGATTTGAAGAGGAATCGTGAGAGGAGTTCTAGATTGCAACGCACGACGGGTGAGCGACATCGGCACCGAGGTATGGGGAAAACATCAAGTGCGCTACTTACGCTGCAGCCAAGGGAAAGGGTGACGCGAAAGAAGGTCTTGTGAGAAGATAAGTATTGAGAGGGTTCGCCTGAACGCGAGTTTTGAGGGTTAAAAAAGCGTCTCCGGTGTATGACATTTTAAAGATGCCTCGAAACCGATCCTCCGCGATATCCCCGATCTCCAGTATTTCCAACTCGGGCGGAATCGAACCCAGATTGAGCTCCGTTACGATGATATCGTCCACGATGATGGGGGGCTTTGGCGATTTATTCAAAGCAGCAGTTAAAAGATCTTGAGCGCGAGTGTAGAAGCTCGCGTCCGCCATAAGTGGCGACCAGTTGAAGTTGAACGCCATATCCGATCATTGAGAAAAGGGATGGGTTTACGAGGAGACCCACGGCGTCAAAGGGGAAAAAAAAAAAAATAATAGTAGAAGTACAAAAAGAATTAAAAGGAAGTCGGTAACATGGGGAGAGATGAGAGGAAAACAGGAGAGGCGAAGTCAGAGGAGAAGGAAGGGCCTCTGGGTGGAGAGGGGAGTAGAGTAGCGATGATAGCCGGAAGTGAAGGGAAAAATCGAGGAAGAAAAACGGGTTGGATTAGATAAAAAGCTCTGGAAGGCGACGATTATTCCCCGGGAGAGGCCTTCCACCCTTAGGGTATGCACTCGCGTGATCTACGTGACGCACGAGCACTCGCGATTTTATTTTAGATAATTTGTCTTTATAATTTAAATAATAATTTTTTACTTCTTTCACTTCTTTTTCTCATTATTTCATGCCTCATGAAGTAATTACTATTCACTTAGAAAAGTCAAGTTGCCTCGAGCTGGAGTGTTACTCAGAAGGCGGAAACGGATGGAAAAAAAAGAAGGAAAAAAGATAAAAGAAAAATTCAAGTTCCAAAAATACGTCACTAGGCATCTGACCTCATCCCGGACAGGCCTGGACTTAAAAAAAGCTAAACAAAACAATTAGAACAATGACACTCTCCGTGTTTCCGATCTACTCCGACATTAATTTACCCATGCAACGCTTGGATGTTTCTGCTGATTTTCCACACCTTGAACTTATGAATAGTGCCACACAACTATGCCGCATGGTCTTCATAACTCAGGGGTCCTTACGGCTGATGCCAAATGCCACTTACTTCTATTCCGTTCATCGGCATTTACACCCCTTCTTACTGGATACTCCAAGTCAACGCCGGTACATTTGGTATACTGGCCCGGCAACTAACGGGCCAAAAACAGCCCAATTCATGTCGATCTGTTTGAACTCTGCCTCCTGAGTCTGACTCAAGACTTCTGCAATTTCAATGATCTTCAGCTATTCCCTTTCTGTATAGAGGATACACTATTAATATTTACCCCGTGGGTGTCAGCCACTTAGCGTACAGTGGTCGCGCCAAGTCAAGTACAGAGTGTCGCAGCACAGCTATACGAGGGTGAGAAAAGCTTTAAGAGAATGAATCGCTTTTATTACGGTGTAGTGGTGTAGTGGTGCACTAAATCTAGTCTAAAGCTGCAATCTAAACGAACAAATCTAGACATCCCCTGTGAGAACTTCGATGCTATCTGTTGATGCGACTCAGGCAAACATACTTATTCCCTTCCACATTCCAGAATAATGCGGCGCAAAGATTCCCTCTCCCCGCTATTATCCACCAAGGTCCAGAACGGCCCACCCTCATTTCTCAGTAAAGCAGCCGGCGTATCAAACTCGGCTATCCTCCCCTCCCCCATGACCAAGATCCGGTCAAAGTCTGCCACAGTGGACAGTCGGTGAGCGATGACCATGAGCGTAGAGTCACGGAATTCCTGGCGAATAGTCCGCTGGATAAGTGCGTCTGTGTTCATGTCGATGGAAGAAGTTGCCTCGTCCATGATGAGGATCTTCGGGCGCGAGAGCAAAGCCTGAGCAAGACAGACCAATTGCCGTTGGCCTTGAGATAAGTTTTTTCCTCGTTCTGAGATTGGGGAGGAAAGGGATAGGGTTGCGCTATTGCCATCTTCATTTGTTTCTTCAAGTTCTGAGTTTTCTTCGTCGTCCGGAGACGGTACAAGGTGGACCTTCGCTAAAGCGGCGAGGAGCTCGGAGTCCGTGTGCTGATTGAAGGGGTCGAGAACTGATCTGAGGGTCCCCGAGAAGATGACCGGTTCTTGCGCGATAATTGCTATCTTAGATCGGATGTCACGGAGTCTCAGCTTGGATATATCCAAGCCATCAATGTGTATAGACCCGGACCGCGCTTCGAGGAAGCGGAGGAACGCCAATGTTAGTGACGATTTCCCGGACCCAGTTCGTCCAACAATGCCAATATGCTCATTAGGTTTAATTGAGAAACTTAAGCCCTGTAGGACCGGTGGTGAGTCCGGTGCGTATCCAACGATCAGATCACTTGCTTCAATCTCGCCTTTCGTTGGCCATCCCGCTGGAGCATCACTGCCACCTTGATGCTCGGTCTCGAGCTGGGTGTATTCTACGATGCGTTCGACGGCGTTGAAGTCCAGCTCTATCTCGGCGTATTCTGAAAGTACCCAGGCAACCACCTCGGACATCTGTAAGGCAAAGCTAAGGGCAAACCCAGCGACTGACGCATCAACACCTCCAAGGGAGGCTATCAACGCCGCTGTGACAGTCACATACTAGATTGAGAATCTCTTAGTTAGCCGCTTAACACATCAGGAAGATCCATAGCAAACTCACAGCAGCGCCGATCATGTTCAGACGAAACATCATCCAGCAGTTGAAGAGGCGTAAGTGCCAAAGTGCCTGGCAATGCGCATCGATCGTATTATACATGCGGTGGATATACTGATCTACTTTACCAAAAGCTCGAATCGTTATAAGGCCATCTAGTATAGACCCGAACTGCTCGAAAAGGGGAGATCTCGCGTTGCTCTCTATCCTCTTCGCATCCCTAGCTGCTGTGACATACAGCGTAGCTACGTACCAAGACAGAAGGAGCGAGATAAGCCCAAAGCCTACCATCAGTGGCGAAATAAACAACGCCGCAACAATTACACTGAGAAGTACGAGAATGCCGTGAAGCAAATTGGGCAGATCCAACGCAAGGTCTGAATCCAGAGCGCTGAAGTCGGCGCTAAAGCGGTTGAGGATCTGGCCCACGGGCGTGGTGTCCAGAAAACTCAAGGGGACTTGCAGAATTCTGAGCAAAAACATCTCGAACATAGCAAATGATGCCCGAATAGACGCTACAAAGACGAGCTTGTAGCGAAGTATCTCAGTCAAGATTGACATAAGGAAGAGACCAAGATAAACGCCCAGGTAAAACCAAAGGCGGTTGCCAGCAGACGGAGGCGACAACTGTGCACCTGGATGCTCAGCAAAACCATATGATGTTGACTGAATGTTCATTCCTGTGGTTGGTTGCGGTCTTCCAAGGTCTCTCGTCCAGATTGAGATCCAGTATGGGATTGCCAGCTCCGCCACAAGGGTAAAGCCGAAGGTTAGCGCAATAGGAAGCCAATATAGATAACCACCGCAAGCCTTTAGATATATGCTGTACATTGACAGCTTCACCGCACCTGTTGCCCGCGTCTCAGCTTCGTAGAATGTTTTTCCTTTGGTACCTTCCTCGGAAGGATCCTGCAGCGGGGAGGTCGGGATTCCTGAGATCGGGGCTGATATATGGTCCTGTGCAGCAACGGAACCATCATCGGCTTGTTGAGTAGAGCCAGCGTCACTTGGATCAAAGTCTGGGCAGTAATTCTCAGGCTTGCCAGCAAAAGAAACACGCCCATTATCGAGTACTACGTAGTACTTCATCTCGCTCCAACACAGGGCAGTATGGTGCGTAGCTACAATACGCGTCCTCCCTTGGGCCAAGCTTCCTGTCAACGCTCTCTCAAAGAGATGGCGACCGACGCGAGCATCCACCGCACTGAATATATCATCGAGGACGAGTACCCCAGCACGACTATAGAGAGCTCTAGCTAGAGCAACACGCCATTTCTGGCCGCCGCTTAAATTGACACCGTTGGCACCAAGGTCTGTTTGGTCACCATCTTGCATAGTCTCCAAATCGTCTTCCAGGCAGCATGCGTGGAGTACATCGCGATACCGATGTGAGTTCAGTGGGAGGCCGAGGAGAATGTTTTCGCGGACTGTTGCATTCTCGATCCATGGGTTTTGAGAGACAAATGCGATTGACTCATCGATCGCCCATCCGCTGTTTAACGCGTCATGTGCCGATGGTGAGTGGCTCTGTGGAAAGAGGATATGTCCTTGGAGCAGCTCCGCCTCACCGATTGTCGCCAACAGCAGCAAACTCTTGCCAGCACCGGCCGGTCCTGAGATTACTGTTAATTCTCCACGAGGAAACTGCACGCTCATGTCACACAACTTGAAAGCACTATTTTGCTCATCCACGTCATCGGAGGGCCAGGCAATCGTTGCCTGCAGGAAGGTAACTGCATCCCCATCTCCATGGTAATTATAGTGTTCTGGCAAGTCAAGATATTGCTCAATGCGTCGCGCGCTCACCATGGCATTCATCAAGTCGCTAACCGTGTCTGGGAATATGCCAAGTGTGGTATGTAAGCTTTGAAAGATGGAGAGGGCAGTAAAAGCAATGGAGGGTGATAATGCCCTGTTGACCAAAAAATACGTTGCCAGCGAAATCAGGCTCATACAAAGGGGGCCAGAAGACCATACTGTGATTAATGCAAGATGATACTGGAAAACCTGTTCTTGTTTTTGGATTTCGTTGAGCCGTAGTTTCTGTACCTTATCGTTCCAGTGATCTTCATGAGAGCTGAATTTGATCTGGCGGATACCTTGTAACATCTCGGACAAGAGAGCCATCCTGCGATCGCTTGCTGCCATAAGTGCATCCTCTACTTTGCTGTATTGCTGGGCAAAGTAGTAGTTCAGGGGTATCAAGATAGCCGGGACTATACAAGCCCACAATACAGGCTTCCAACCCAGAAGGTTCACCAGGAAGGCGATTGCAAGGATAAATTGGATAACGGAGTCTAGAAGGTAATGGCTAAACTTTGCAAAAGATGCAATCGTTCTAGCATCTACCCCGAGTAGATTGGTCATGGATTGTTTCGTCCTTGGTGGCCCATTCTTGCCATCGTCCTCATCATCACTAGACTCACTTGATGATGACAACGTACTTCCGGCGTGGTCATGCAATCCCACACTCACGACCTCCTTTATCCTGAGCGCCTTGCTGAAGATTGCTGCAGACAGCTGCTCTTGGATTGGCAATTCCAGCTCCATAGTCACAATCCATTGCAGCAGCGACTCCAGCCAGGATGATATAAAGAGAGATCCCCCAAGACCGACTGTTGCCATCCATAATTGTTTTTGATTTCCTGCTTGTACGTCGCGCTCTTCCACCAAACGAAGGGTAAGGTACAATAACGCTTGGGGGAGGAAATGCGAAGCAGCAGCAAGCAGTTGGATGACGAGTTGAACGAGCCAAGTGCTCCGGTGAATCTGTAGGATTTTCTTCCATAGCTTCGTGTGGTTGCATGATATCCAACGACTGTACAAGGTTCGTGCACGTACCTCGTACCCTATCGCATAAAGGTCTTCCGGTTCAAGTTGCTTGTTCTTCGCGGCCTTTGACAGGATTGGTGCTGGCCAGGAGAATGTGTATCTGCTGAGGAAGGAAACGGTGCGTTGACGATCGACTGGCTCACTTCCCAGATAAACTTCCGGTCGACGGGACAATGAAACGTTTACAAAAGTCAGAATGATGCCAGCTGTAAGTTTGAGAGCGGCTAAGGCGATACTCGACTTCGAAGGAGTCGGGCTAGATAACAAGCCATCGATGAAGACCCCTGTGATGCTAAGCAGAAAAGATGATACGGCACTCCAAACACCTAGATCGTACCTATCCTGGGGGAAGGAGCAGGAGACGAGAACGCACTCTTGAAATAGCACCACGACCTGAGAGCGTTAATTTCCACATTTAGACTCAGTAAAGTACGGCCTACCCAAGCAGAGAACTGCAGCAATTGTTCGGTCACTCGGGGTGTGCTATCCACATTCAAAGATGATAATAATGCAGTCAACACAGCAACAGCTACAGTAATGGGGATAACGACCCTCTGTATTATATTCGAGCAACGCTTTTCTGACTTGTCTGTTGCTAATCCATCTTCGTCCTCGTACCCAGCGGTAAGGCTCTCCCTTTCTCCGGGTGAAAGACGTTTGAAGATGCGGTGTACATGTGGGATGGTTAGGATTAAGATGATGGCCGGGGGCATGACAGCCCTAAAGAAGGGGGGGTAGGACCAATCATCCATCATATGCGTTTCAAACAGCAAGCAATGAAACACGTTGAAGTCCTTGCCCACGTAATTCAAGCTCAAAGAAGAGTTTAAGAGCCGAGTGGTAAAATCCTGCTGCCTAGTCCCGACTTTACTTGCGGCAAGCTCATGGTGTTAATATGAGTCTTTCTGACTCACAATGACAGTTGTTTGGCTGCCTTTTGCCAGTTTGAGTAGTGATTATGAAATGAGAACTGAGATGTGGAGTTTTTAACCTCTACAAGATACGTTGACCTGTCTGGGTTATACGAGATATGGCTGCTCTGACTGTCTAGTGCTTATAGACGAAGATCTATTATTTTGAGGGATTTCCAAAAGGGGACCCCGCCGGCGCATTTTCCCTAGATTCATGGAGTGGGTTCAAGCATTTGAAAGATGTAGGGTAACCAATCAAATCGAGCCATAAAGGAGCAACCTACACTATATTATCTTTAAACCCATCATAGCGCAAAATTAACACATTGTTGAACCGTACCTGAAGAGTTCTAACTCAAACGCGCAGAGACAGTTGTCTCGACTAAGCTGAGTTTGTTTGATGCAACCCTAACATTACCATGGCTTTCGCCCATCACAACCGGAAATAACACGCTTCGAGTACGGAGTATAGTCCACATTTGTTGGTAGAGTAGTTAGATGTCATGGTCTGTTTCTTTTCTTCTATGTAGTATGTTTAATCTCAGCTTAATATTAATCTTTGTGTCAGATAGAGGCTCATTGACTCGTGCATGTACTATATACTTTTGAAAATATGATGAAAAACTAGCTTAGCATGGATTACGCCACGATATCACATTATCTGTTACAATCTTAAGGGTGACCGGATTACTCCGACTAAACATATAGCTTTGATCACATCATAATATTCATCGCCATCGCCCATCGCCACTATCAGCACAATGCCATCCATTATGCCTTACTGCCTGGGAAGCTCGGTGTATGATGTCACTCAGTCAGTGTGATTGGCCAATCTAGAATGCTCTTACATAATCAGATTCACCAGAGCAACTGATGCGCTAGTTCTCTTTAGGAAATTAATCAATAGCCTCCGACATCCTCTAACGAAGCTGATTTTACTGTTAACTCTCCTCATTGGGTCTTGGAGACTAGAATCCACGATACGGAGTTGGATATTACCGAGCAAGCATCAATGGCGCCAGAATCTTGTCCCGCCATTGCAGGCGACCGAACGGCCGATCGATGGAGTTCGAAACCTAAGACAAAATCACGCACAGTTGCCCCGAAACGAGTATATGGAAAGCGAAGAGCGGATGCGCCACGAGCCGTGTTTGAACAGAGAAGTCCAGCAAAGCCCGCTGAGGAGGCAAAAGAGAAGGCTGTACAGGAAGCTGTGGATTGTATTCAAGCTCGGTTGGCCGAAGTCACAATACACGAGGCATCGCCGTCTCGAAAGAAGGAGGAGAAAATAGATGAGCTAGTCGAGGTCGTTCAGCAACCAGATATTGCTCAGAGAGCATCACCCGCGCGTACAACTGGGACCGAGTCACAAAATGAAGAGCCTGCCGAGCAGAGCCCTACCGGGCAAAGCCCCCTGGAAAGCGTCCCGAAAGCACAGAAGCGGTACGAGACAATGGTGGAAGTTAGAATCAGCCCGAAACCTATGGTACCAAAGCCGCAAGAAGAACAAACCGAAAACCAGTGCGCCGGAGCGAAGGAGGGACGGACAAGAAGGAACAAAGTTACACCGCGTCTGTCATCTAGCTGCGTGCTGGATGACAAAGTGAATGCCTATGTACGACCTATTTTGAACGAAGCCCTATCCCCAGTCGTCGCACAGAGTACCCAGAAGTTCGACTCATGGGCTGCTCGTGCAGGGAACATGCTGGAGGTTGTAAAGGTTGCAGAAGGCTCGTACGGAGAGGTCTATAAATTACGTCTGCGGGAGGAAGTATGCAAAAAAGAAATGTCCAAATCTAAGCTTGCTCGTCTAAAGGAGTATGGTGATGGTGTATTCAAGGTTGTTCCTCTACGAGCTAAAAGTGGACCTGGTTCGAAAAAGTTCACAAGCATCGAGGAACTTGTGTCCGAAGTCAAGATGCTGAAGTACTTGGATCCGATTCCAGGATTCGCTCGTTTCAGAGAAATTCATGTGGTGCAAGGTCGATTCCCAGAGTCCTTCCAGAAGGCTTGGGATTATTACAAAAAGACAAAAGACGACTGCTTGAATCCCAACCCAGCCAGTAAGAGATCGTACCCTGACTCACAACTATGGGCTATCGTGGAGATGGATGATGCTGGCTGTGAGCTCGAAAAATTTGCCTGGTCTTCAATCTTCCAGATTTACGATATTTTCTGGGGTGTAGCAATGGCACTCGCTCGTGCTGAAGAGTATGCACTATTTGAGGTAATGCGTTTTCTGTCCAAGTGTTGAAAGCTGAGATTTACTAAAACATATTCAGCATCGGGATCTCCATCTGGGAAATGTATGCATCAGGAGTACCCGGCTAGATGGTTGCATGGACCCGCCGACAGACCACGACTTGATGCGTCAATCATACTCAAGTGGATTCGGCTTGAGCACATTGGAGACCACTATTATCGATTATTCGCTTTCTCGTGCAGAACTGCGAATCGAAGGATCTGCTGATGTGGTCGAAGTGGCATCTTCAGATCTCGACAAGAAACAGATCTTCGATGCTATCGGTCGTGATGAGGATGAGGCCATGCTGAGGGATACATATAGATAGTGAGTCTCATCTGCATATAACAGAGATAAGACACAAAACGACCGTGTACTGACTATCCAAGTATGCGTGCTCAGCTCTACCACGGAAACCCCATCGAGACAGAAAAGACTCCTGATATTCCTGGAATCTGGGCTGAATATGTACCACGCACTAATCTCGTGTGGCTTTTGTTTTTGCTCAAGTCTCTACTCAAGAATAGAAAGGCCGAGGGGGTTTCAATTCCTACACCACGACAACCTCTCGCGCCATGCTCGCCTAACAAGGAGGTTAAACAAACAACCAAATCGGCGAAGAAAAGCAATCTTGTGAGTCAGACTACAGCAAGTGTACCGAAACAAGTTTCCCAGTTGAAGACCACACTTGAGGATAGACTACGGGCTGTGTTAGACCTTCTGGATCTGAAGCACGGACATGAGGATATGTGCTGTGCTGCTGACTTGGTGGCCTATGCGATTGATTCTCAGTGGCTAGATGAGAGGGACTTTTTTTAATTAGACTGCGTATTAGGGAGGCGTTATATAGTTGATCTGCTTTTCTATTTTCTTTTCGGTGTTTGCTGGCTGAGATACATATATAGACGGCATAGCACGGTGTTCAAAGGGGGGCACTCTGTTCTTTGCAATACCATTATCATAAGTTTCTAATCGAAAACGCATGTTTCGTCTCATTTATTCCCATGGATCCCTTCTCTAAGAAACTATACATTTCAAGCATACACTGGGCCATCAGAGATTTACTGGCCCTTAGGTAGGAATGGGGTCAGTCAAATGAATCCTTACACCTGAACCAAACCAAAGGAGCACCACAGAAACCCAGAACCCTCTTCACCACTAAACCCTACTTCCAAAACACAACTAGATAAAGATATGCACACTTCACTAACCACCACTATGCTTCTCAACCCTAACCTCCAAACTCGAAACCCTCCTAATAAGTCTCAGCAAAAAAACCCTGGGCCCAACACCTGCGCCACGTCCAATACACCCACAGGCCCAAAATCCACACCCAAGACCCAGATTGGGCCAAAGACATCATAATAATGGACACCAACCTCCGCAAACTCGGCCAACGCGAGATCTACCTCCGCGAAAAAATGAAATCCCTAATCGAGAACACCACCGAGCCTCTAGCACACGAGCAACAAACCCAGCTCCCAGCCTGGCAAGCAGGGCTCGAAGACCTCGCCAGAGATACTGGCACCTGGAACGGGAGTTCTACCGCCGGGAGGCGTCTGTGCCCGCTGGACCGTTGACGAGGGCCTATGCGACCTGCACCAAGGACCTCGAGTGGTACTTGCATAGTTACTTGAAGTACGACTGTGCGGGACGGGGAGGGTGTTGTGGACGCGGCTGTGGGTGCTGTGAGAAGCCGAGGAATACGGAGAAGAGGATTCGGCTGGGGCATTGTACGATCGAGTGTGGTTGTTGTCAGCGGGCGAGGGGGTTTGAATTGACGAGTGAGGATCGGGTGAGGTACCAGAAGTTATTTGATTGTGATCTGAAGGAGAATGAGGATTTGGCGGAGGCGTTGAAGAGGGCTTATGTTTTTTGGATTCGTTTGATTGTTTGATTGATCCTTTGTGTGGAATTGGTTGTCGTGATGAGATACCTTGCCTTTGGTCTATGTTGTCTTTTTAGGTTGATTACAGGTTTTTTGCTTTTCAGCTTAGACTTTTTGGGACCTGTGTTGCTTTTCTATATAACTTTGGTGCTACGTGAACGCTATATATCACTCTACACAGGCATAGAAGTGGCAGTCTGTGACATAGAAGCATAATATCATATCCACTAGTTGGAATTGTAGATCGTAGTGTTTAAACGGATTCTTCGATTATTATAACTATGAGCCAAGAGAAAACGGGCCTATGCTTTCCAATACTCCCAATCTATGCTCTTGCAGTAGGGTCAGCGAGATACAAGGTAGGAAATTGAAGTCCCTAATACCCTATGTTAGGCTATCCAGTTTCATGTGGACACTCGCGGACTTTTGGTCAGTACCATTTGGCCCTTCCACTAGTGTACTGGAGAGCATGGATGCCTCAAATTAGGACCAGTGTCCTACTTATTCATACTCGCGCTGAAGTTGATATATTCTATATGATGCCCACATGTTGACCGCTAAATTATCATGACCTTGTCCTCTATTGAAGCGACATCCGGATACAGCTGTTCAAAAAAGATCACACGTCGGAAAGGAAAAAGCTCAACAGACTGCCTGCAGCTAAGCCCGCTACTAGCATTAAGCTCATGAACCCGCCAGCCGACTCACGCTTATTCTCAGGGACCCAATATGCAGCGCCCATCATACAGCTGCTTCCCAGATAGCCGTTGCTGACACCAAAAAGCAATTGCACAACAAACAAATAGAAGAAGTCGCTCTTCACGACAGCCTCTCGGCCGCGTATGTTACATAGAAGATAAAGGGGGAGGAACCCAATGCGAGCAATCGCAAAGATGAACAAAGCCAAAGGGCGATGAGCTAATGAGAGGCGGGGAATGAGGACCAACATCCTTCCGGTCAGGTCACCTGCATTCCAAAAGAAGAATGCCAACGGTATGAAAACAGCCGGCTGAAAGAAGCGGGAACGACTTTCGGGATCCCGGACAGATTCGATCTTTGCTGTGAAGATAGGAAACATCATGGTGACTAAAAAACAGATGAAAAGCGCCAGAGCCATGAGACGAAGCTGTTTGAAAAGGCCCCAGAGGCTGACAGTCTTTCCATCTGTGCGCTCAGAACCAGTGTCGGATGGTCTCTCCGTGGATTCAGTCATGGCGTTCTTCCGCCGCTTAGAGAGGGAACCGAAAGCGACCAGTGCCGATAAAGATACAAATGTGGAAGTGATAAAATACAAGAACGCTGACTTGGATGATTCTTGTGGGACGTTCGTTCCTCCCGTTTGATCTGGCACAGCCAAAACAGAGATTATCTGCACGATACCTGGCAAAACTCCTGCTACGCCTTGGCCTGCCATAATGGCTTGGGTATATTCCTCCCTTCCAAACCCAGAGACATACGCAAACACGCCAACCTGGTTCATTCCGGTTGCCAAGCTGGCTCCAAACACCATTAGCATCAGAAAGCTAAAGTATATTTTTGTGGAGACATCCTTGAGAAAGCCAGTGGATAACGCGAGTAGAGTGAAGATGCCGATATTGATTAGAAGCGATATCGTGATTTGTCTCGGGTACGTTGTCCATTTTTGAAACTTTGCGAGGGTGAACGATGAGCCCAGGTTTGTTACGGTTGACACGATGAGAATGGCGGACTGGTAATGGGTAGCTGCCCATTCATCCGAGCTGAAGCGGTGGTAGAAATATGGCGCAGCAGCGAGGAACATGTTCCTATGGCAGAAGCGTTCTGGTCAGCATCGGGTATACCAGGAATAACTCTAAATGCACCGAAGCAGCTATTGTAGGGTAAGACGCACCATGCCCAAAGCATGGACACTCCGAGCATAAGGAATACTCCATATTCAGCCCTGGAGAAAACCGGGGTTGACTGAGGTTGGGAAGATATCGAATGGCGATCCTCATCGTCCTGCGGAGCATGCTCGAGTGGCTCATATTCCGCCCCGGGAGAGACCCATCTCCGAAAGCGATCCATTGCTTCAAATTTAGTGTGATATTAGCCCCTTTCTGGTAGTAGAACGGGGACATAGAATGGAACAAATCAATCCATGATCAATCAGGGAATTCTATATATAAGGAGGATGTTGAGAACTTGCTGCCGAATCTATGACGCGGATGTGTGATCGGCCGCGATAAGCAGGTCACCTGCCAAGCCGGGCATTCATGCGGGTGAGCGGTCACGTTGGCTTAGATTCTACGCTAAGCCATTGAAGTAAGGATTGAACTTAGCTATTGGCCTCTTTCGGGTTTCAAAGTCATGAGGTCAAGAATGTGAAGAGTTCATAGTAAGTGGAGATGTGATTGTATTTTTCTATTCCACCCCTCTAACTGTTCAGTGCATCAATCAAAGGTAAAGTCCCCATCGCTCAAAAGCAGGGTGATTCGACAATGTAGATACACCCGTTATAGTCGATCCAACCATCCAAAACGGAAGTGTATAAGCAGATAAATGACGAGGTAAACAAGGATAAAATAAAAATCTCTACAGGGAAGGGGGAGAAGTAACCCATGGAGGATAAGTATGTGTTAGCCTTGGACAAGGCGGACTTCCTATAATGACAGCTATTCGTTCTTCTGCTGCTCACTAGGTCTGGCGGCCGCTTCCTCTGCATCAGCTTCCTCCTCTTCTTTCTCCATCTGCCACAGCTTTTCTTCTGTCATTGGACTGATAGGGGCGTTTGTCGGCGGGTGAGACGCATCACCACCACTCATTTGCCATTCCATCAACTTCGTGAAGGCACCGTCAGGACGAGAGCTGAGCTCTTCGTACGATCCTTGTTCGGCTACCTTGCCGTCGGGCCCAAGAACAACGATAGTGTCAGACCGCTTGATGGTAGAAAGCCGATGAGCGATACTGATTGTCGTGTTATTTCCACGAAGCAGAGCAGTAAGTGCACTGTTCACTAGAGTCTCAGACTCTGCGTCAAGAGCAGAAGTCGCTTCATCAAGAATTAAGATATCAGGATCTTTGATTAGGGCACGGGCAATAGCAATGCGTTGTTTCTGCCCACCAGAGAGCTGAGCTCCTCGAGGACCCACTTGAGTATCAAGGCCGTCGGGCTGAAAATCATATTAGAAACGGTCGGAAAAAAAAAGACTGATGCTTTCGATCAATACTCACAAAATCACTAATGAACTGGCAGTTCGCTTTCCTGGCAGCTGCAACAATCTCAGATCTTGTTGCGTGCGGGCTTCCGTATGAGATATTCTCTGCGATAGTGCCGGAGAAGAGTACGGGTTCTTGCGACACAATGCCAACCTTTCTCCGAAGAGACTTAGCATTCATCTGACTAATATCATTTCCATCGATAAGAACCCTTCCCTCAGTGGGGCTATAGAATCGAAGCAGAATGGATGCAATAGTTGATTTGCCTCCTCCAGAAGGTCCAACAATGGCCACGTTGGTACCCTGGGGTATCTCAAAATTTAGGTCCTTGAAGATGGGGACAGCGGGCCGCGTTGGGTAACTAAACGACACATTCTCGAATCGAATAGGGCCACGGGCAGAGATGACCTTCGTACCCTTGGTCGGAGATATAGTTGGCTTGCGGTCCTGTAACTCGAATAGCCGGCTAGCGGCTCCAACACCCTTCATCAGTTCGGAATAGAAGCTAGACAGACCGAACATGCTAGAACCTGCATAGGCTGTATACATGAGGAACGATGTCAACTCTCCGATACTGATAGCACCAGTTCGGACCATTCCTCCTCCAACATAGAGGAGAGCCAGGATCGTCATGTTGCCCATGAAACCGGTCTAGAAAGTGTTAGCTTAGTGAATATTTTGAAACAGAGTGGAGCGCATACAGAGCTGAAGAAAGTCGCACTGATAACGGATTCTCTCTTGCCAAGTTCGAAGATCTTCCGCACTTGTTTGTTGTATCTATTAACCTCGAGAACCTCGCCCGCAAAAGACTGGCTAGTTTTCACATTGCCCAAACGTTCCTCGGCAATTTTGGTCAGATCTCCTAGGTTCCTCTGGATCTTGCGACTCAAGTTTCGAATCGCTCGTCCATAGAAGAAAGCTCCAAGGCCAATGGGAGGAAGTAATAGAGCCAAAATGCTGGACAGCTTAAGACTGACGTACGCCATCAATCCGAAGCCTGCTGCGCCGCTAACTGCTGCGCGCAAGCCATCGGACAAATTCTGCGTAATGCTCTTCCCTACAATGATGGTATCGGAGCTAAGACGAGAGATCAAGTCACCAACACGATTTGCGTCAAAAAACTCTGCGTCCTGGATGAACGTCTGACGGAAAAGCTTCGAGCGAAGTCTGGCAACGACGCGTTCACCAACAATGCGCAGAATAATGATGCGACCATAATTCGCTGCAGCGCCCAGGGTAAGGATTCCGGCCAAAGCTCCATAAAACATCGGTAAGCTAAGACCGAAAAGTTCACTGCCGCCTTCAGTTGTAGACTTCGTGGCCGCATCCATGATCTTCCCAATGGAGAAGGGAATTGACATGGTGATAGATGACGAAACGAGTAAGAAGAGGAAAGCAAACCCGAGCTTCCTGGCCTCTGGCCGCGCAATGAGTAGGAGCCTCCATATTTCCCTAAAACCAGCTTTCTTTCCCGAGGCACCGTCTTTGGCTAACTTCGCGCTGAGATTAATTTGCGCTGCCTGGGCTGCTCTTTCGGACAATTCAAACCCTTTATCTTCTTCGTCCTCCTTATCTTTGGGTGTACTGTTCGCCTGAGTATTCGTCGATTGGGTGGCTGGTTTAGATTCTAAAGATCGGTGCGTAGAGGAGAAAAATCGTAAAATGTTTGGAGGTCGCGACCCCTGAGTAATACGTCTTAGGGTATTGTTGTGAAGAAAAGTTGTAGGTTGCCGGAGTTGATAGATGCTACCATTGTGTATTGAAGCTGAGATTCCCGAAAATCGTCGACTTTGTCCACTATGAACTCCGGTCACAAACGTAGATGTGTGAGCTCCAGGATACCACTCCTTGAGAAGGCTCCCTCTTGACTGAGCAAACTGCCTCGCGCCGACTACTGGAGTCCAAGCAGCGAGCCCCCGGACTCCGCGCATTTCGTATTGTGAAGAGAAGCGGAATCGGACGGCTAATTATAAGGATGTCATGGGAGAGAGTAGGGTGCCATATCTCGCTAACAAAACAAAGATACTGTCGAAATCATTGACACTGCAGAAGCCAGAGTCCGCTCCGCAAATTAACACGGGTACCGAGTATAGTCAGCAGCTGCAGCTAGAACGCCGCGTGAAGTCAGCCCGATTATCGCCGTATTGACGGAGACGCAGTCGGCGTTTGTTCTGCCTCCCAACACCGCCTGTGAGGGTTCCGCAGCCATGGAAGCTGATCGAGAGCTTTCGATGGGGAGCTGGACGTGGACTATGCGTCCATTTTAAGGCTGTCTCCTTGGTGGTCCTGTATAGTCCCCTGGTGCGGATACTCCTTCGAGACAAAAAAGTGTTGGAAGCTATTTGACTTATTTATCTAATATACTGTTGATCAATATCCCTCTTCTATTTACTACTACTACTACTTCTATTACCCCACTTGTGATACCCCTCCTGCGAATCCTCGTCAAGATGGTGCTTGACTACAGCAAATGGGATGCTCTGGAGCTGTCTGATGATTCAGACATCGAAGTGCACCCTAATGTCGACAAACGTTCCTTTATTAGGGCGAAACAGGCTCAGATCCATCAGCAGCGCATGCAACGCCGCTGGGAGATCGAAACCCTGAAATACGAGCGCATAATCAATGATGGCCTTCTCTCACGCATCAACGCCTTTCTGAAGTCTCTTCAACAGCATGAAGGCTCCTCAAAGAACCCTGAAGAATTGGTCTTCCAATTTCTTATGGAATCTGCAAGCAACCCGTCAGAGGATCAACCTCCTGCGCCACCGGCAGGTGTACACACGCAGGAGAAAGAGCAGCCCAAGTATTCTCAAATGATGAGCTCACTGGTGGATCAGGTCAAGAAGGAGATGGGCGATGTTAGCCCCGAGGAGCTCCTTAGAGAATACATTAAAGGGGTGCAGGGACATAAGGACAAGGTACAGGGTTTGCAGAAAGAGCTGTTGGAGAAGCTTGCCCAATTAGAGAAGGAAGAAGCAAGTAAGATCACTAGTGATCAGCTGCATACCGGGTTTGACACATCTCATGTTGCCAAGAATGATCCAAAAGGCAAGGAAGCGGAGCCCAAGAAGACGGAATCCGTTGAGCTACTGAATCCTAGCGCGGCATCAGGAGTTTCGTCGCAGAATGCACCCGACGATGATGAGGAAGAAGACCCAGAAAACATGAAGGCGAGTGATCTGGCCAAGCGTTTTGCAAAGATCAATCAGAACGACTACCGATCTTTGCTTCAATTCGTTTCTGAGCACCCAGAAATCGTCGCAGAGAAAGAAACAGACGGCCTTTTAGTAGAAGCCTTCAATAGTCAAATGGCAGGCAACGAGGAGTATGCTCGCCAGTGTGTTCACCAAGGCTTGTTGCTACAATATTGCCGTTCCTTGGGCCGGGATGGAATCTCTCTTTTCTTCAAGCGGTACGTAAAACCAACTCTTCGCGTCGAAGGAACCTGGAGAGTATTAGAAAGCTAACATGTACTGACATGCAGTATCACGACCAAAGACCACCAGGCATCAACGCTTTTCCGGAATGATGTCAATGAAACCTACAACAAGATCAAAACCCGTGCTGCAGAACTTGCGAAGAACAGCTCTGCGTCCAATGACCCGGCAGGTGTTGAGCAGATCCAGCTACATGCTGTCGATCCGAACACTAAAATCACCATTAATATCCCCCCAGCAGAGAGCAGCGATGCAGTTGACATCGAAGCGCGCAAGATCTTCGAATCCTTTTCCAAAGACTTGCAAAATGCATTGAGTTCTGAGTCTCTAGAAGAGGTCAATAAGGTTCTTGGCAAGTTGAGTGTCGAAGACGCAGAGGACGTCGTGGAAAAGCTTGGTCAAAGTGGTATGCTCAGCCTCGAGGAGGGAATTGTTGATGCGACTACAGAAGAGGGCCGGAAGAAGTTGGAGGAGATCGAAGCCGAGGGCAAGAGGGAGAGTAAAATCGAAGAAGTAGGAGAGCCAGGTGGCGACATCACTGAACTTGACTAAGGATGTGGGAGACTTCTCGACTGTAATGAAATGTCGCGTGTATGCATTACTGACATGAATCTTTCTTCATGACTCAAAATTGGTTGTTGCCACTTTTTATTCACTCCCTCTTGCGTGTTTAATAAGCAGCGTTGCTTTCTGTATAATTTGATTGGCATGAGCTTTGTGAATATGTTAGGCACCCATCATCGAGGCTTCTTGTCCTTTGATTCACCGCGTTGGTATCTCCACATCAAATAAATACAAGACATCTTAGAGGTATACTAATAGCCCAGACAAGCTGTAAGAAAGAGGTTTGCATATTATCTACCTACATAAGATTCAAAAGGGAAAGGTCCAATAGAAAAAACACGGTTGAAAGAAAAAAAGTACAAACGCAACCGTAACTGAGTATCCGAGGAGCAGAAGTTGGGTAAAAGGTATTCAGACGGAGAGAGACAAAGTGCTATGCACCTGGCAATGCGGGTAGGATAGTAAAGTCATAATAGTGGATGCACTGTAATGCAAACAAAGATCTAGATGCCACTGGCACCAGGTGCATTCTCATCCTTCTTCAGGTCAACTAACATCTGACGGAAGCGCTCCTTTCCCGAACCGCTCGCACCGCCCTTGGCGCCCTTTCCAGACACATCGACCAATTTTGCGATCCGTTCCCAACTGGTGCCTCCCGAAGAAGTGTCTTCGCGACTGGCGAGGAATTGTTCGGCATCCGCGCGGGTCTGGGCACGTAGCTTGTCGGTCTTATTGTTGTAGGAAACGTAGAAGTCATCAATATCTTCGCGGGCCTTCTTGACGGTGGCTTCCTTCTTTTCTTCGGAGACCTCTGCGCGGTGTCTGACGTCCGCATCTCGCCTCTCGCGCCATTCCCTACATGGGTTCCAAAGTTAGCGTATAGAAGGCAAGTGAGGATTGGATGGTAATATGCAACCAATACAGCAGCATAGCATCGCTCAATACGTACCGAACAGGCTCTGGTTCTTCCTCAGGCTCTTGGTAGCTCGAGTAGCCCGTAGGTGGGAAAGGGGCGCCAGTCCCAGTGATCATGCCGCCAGGCGCAACTTGCTGTTCGAGGTAAGTATCAATTGACTGTCTTTTGATATTTTATTCGAGTCTACATTCATACCTCATTCTGTGTCTCGATAGCAGGGAAAGAAGATTCGAATCCGGAGATCTCGGGGGCCGGAGCATCCTCCGCACCACCTAGTAGGTCATCGCCAGCGTCTGCGTTATCGGTGGTAGCAACGTGATCTTGAGGGGTAGCAAACTGCTCCGCATCATCGCCTAGAACAGCTCGCTCACGGGCAAGGAAATCATCCGCATCTGTTCCGTTGGCCTCCACAACTTCAGTTTGACCTGTGAGATTGTTAGTGCCATACATACTTGCGAGGGTGGTGGTGCACGGTGGGTTCCTAACCCGCAGAGAAGTCTTCCAATGAGGGGAAACGGTCAGCCATGGTAGTTGTGAGTCTAAGAGAACCTAATTTTGAGGGTACAAAGAATCCTTGATTGAGAGAAGTGATAAGGGGAGCCTGACGGAAATGTGATGCTCCAGCTGGCGTCTAGAAGCGGTACACATTGGGTGTTGATTATGGGGCCCGGGGGAATGATTCTGCCGAGGAAGGCGGTGAATAAGCTTAAGGTGTAACGGAGCTTCACCATTCCTCCCAACAAACAACTACACCCACCTTTCTTTGATCCAGCGGATCTTTTCACCTGGTTCTTAGCCCTTTGTGATTGCTTATATCTCATTTACTTGATCTAAACCAAAGATTGACACTAACTGCCGTACAAGCAATTGGCAAACACCTAGGTGTGTAGCATCACTAAGCTTCACTTATCACCTTGCAACAAAGGATCAACTGCTTCACTTTAGTTTCAGTCACGATTACAGTATGGCCTATACAGATGATGCTGTGAAAGCAAAACTTTCCGCTCTCAATGAGACACAAGAGGGTATTGTCACAGTTGCGCAATGGGTTATGTTCCACAGGTAACTGAACAGCTGTCTATAATTGTTGATCATGTTTTAATATCTTCCTCTTATACTAGGCGACACGCTGAGCGTACTGCCCAACTTTGGCTACAGAAGCTTCGCGACTCACCTGCACCAAAGCGATTGAACCTAGTATATCTTGCAAATGGTATGATGACCCCTGATTCCCGGTCGCGTTCTGGCGCTGAATAAGGCTGTAGAGGTTGCGCAACAGTCAAGAGCACGACGGAAGGAGGATTTTCTCATCGCATTCTCGCCGGTGAGTATATTGTCTAATGTTTCGAGGTAGTCACGCTAATCCAAATAAGATCATTGCGGAAGCGACGGCTGTTGCGTACAAAGGTTCTTCGAATGACATTCAGCAGAAGATCCGACGAGTAGTAGAAGTGTGGAGGCAACGGTCGATCTTTGAGCCGGCGATTCAGGATGCAGTTGAAGCGAGAGTGGACGGTAAGCCTAGCTCCATTATTTTTATAGATGTAATTCACTCATAATCGGACAGAGATCGATAAATCGCGCTCAATCGGTAAAAAGCCGCCCCTGGGCGGCTCGCTTTTCTCAAGCTCCTCCGGCTCGACACCTTCTGAACTTCAGCCTCTTGTTCCTTTACAAGTCGCTCTTTCCAAAGCCACGGTGACGTCGGGGGCATCCGCTACAACCGCCAATGCTGAGTACGATAAGATGCACGACCCCAGCACACCACTGCCGACACCGCCAGTACATGCCGCGCGACTCAGCCAGCTATTGAAGGCGCTGGCGAACGCTGAGAGCTCAGTATCTGAGGTAATCAAGTCGCGGTTAGCACTGATCGATGGTCTCGAGAAGCTTCTCGAAACCAATCGTTCGGCGTTGTCGAGGGAGCAGTCTCTGGCTACTCAATTATCGGAAAGGAGATCAGAGACTGAAGCGAAGAAACGCGAAGTGGAGGATGGTATCATGAGAGGGCTTTCCGCTGAAAACTCACCGGCCGCCAACTTTGGAGACTCTGGTATTGAGGGTGAACCAGTCGCTCGCCCAGAAGTTGAAGCTTTAACTCCCCCGCCAGTGGAAGCTCTCACTCCCGTTGGGTCTCCAAAGCAGGAGCAACAGGAGACGAGTTCCGTAGCGCAGAACAACTCCCACGCCCCTAACACAGGCTTCACCTTGCCAGGCTTCGGATACCCAACAGATGCTGCTCATTACAATCTTCAACATGATCCAAACGGACTCCATACCAAGAGGCGCAAAGTTGCTCATGAGGAAGAAGATTATGCCCAATTCGCTGGTGGTGATCTGGATGCCGATGTCGCCGAGTTATTGAAGCAGGAAAGTGGTCTTCCAAAGTAGAAATTTCTCCTCCCATGTATGTTTATTGGTCTGCTGTGAGAAGATAGGTTGGTCAACGCTTACAAATGCCGTTTCTTCTTTTGGGTTACTGCGCGAGCCTTTCCTGGCGGCCTTTTATCTGATTGCTATCTAATCGACAGAGAAGATTTGCTTTTGTTATTTCGAGTAATTGTTCATATACCTCAGTCGATGCTGGTCAGTAGCTATTGAAAAAATTTATCTTGTGTCATGTCGTGGCGTCGTAAAGTGTATTGCAGCCTTCGTCTCACTTTATATTATATATTACTATCATGGTATCCGTTTGAAGCTATAACTATCGATGTATGTCAGGATCAACCCATTTGCTTCTCGTAACCTGGGCCGAAGATAGGCGTCTCTTCCGTCGATAGACGGTTTCAAAAGTACGGGGGAACACAACAGGTGGCTGTTCATTCGGCTCAGGAGGTTGCTTTGGACGGTCTGGAGCAGGTTCTGGCGCACTATGTCTCTTTGGTTTGACCAGTAGTATAATGAATAATCCTGCGACAATAATGACCAATAGAAGAAGGATTTTGCGCTTCGTGGTACGCCGTTGGTAATTAGTGGCCTATAAATAGCACATTAGCAACTCGCCCAAGACATGGCAGAGGACTTAGTGAAGACCTACCACTTTGAGCTCCTTATCAGCTGCTTTGACTTCAGTATTCATTCGTTCCACGTTGTAGTCTATCCGATCCAGCATGGTGCCTTGGTCGATGACCATCGTTTGCAGTTCACGGAATATGTCGGATAGTTCAATGATACCCTTAGCGATATCGTTGATTTCCCTTTCTCGCTGCATAATGGCAGCATCGTTCTCGCCTCCAAGTCGTTGTGAAGTTTGCATCAAGGTCGTCTGCGAGAAGGACTTATCCGCGTCCGATTCCATGAGGGAGGGATCCGTGTAGGGGTTTTGCACGGGCGTTGGAGATCGTTCAAATGGATTGGCCGCACCCTCCAGCCCACGCAATTCTATCAAAAACCCAGTCAGCTAACTGAGCAAGTATAGAAACCGACAAAAAAGAGCCGGCAATCTCACTCTTCAAGTATGTGCTTTGTTTCTTCCGGAACCGAGCACTAGCATCCTGGACTCGGGCCGCAAGAGATATTTGGATATTCTTTGCCATAGTTTCATCCCCACTGCTTAAACCACCTTGTTCTTTGGCGTCGCGCACCATGACTTCAATCTTCTGAACCGCCTTTTGACATTCATGGAAGGAGCGCGTGATTTCCTGTGTGAACCTCTCGATAACACTTTCTTCCTGTTGTCTTGCTTCCTCATCCCCGAACCCTGGTAGAAGATGCTTCTGGTGTAGCTTATCTAGTTGAGCGGACTTCTGCGCAATGTCGGCCAATAACTCCGTCACCTCTTCCTGCACATCGACCCAGCGCGGGGGTAACACATCCATTTCAATGATGGCGTCGCCATCATCGTCTAACCCAGACTCAGATATAAGTCTCCTGCTTTCCTCGGGCTGCGACAATGCGTCGGAGAAGCCATTGGACGCCCCGACGTAGCGTGGCTTCTTAGCCGGATGATGCGCGAAGGACTGTCGGTAGGAGATGTAACTGTTCAATGATGGAATTAGTTCCCTTGTCAGTTCCATTAACCTAGCGCAGGGGGTATTGAATGAGGCTCCTTACAGATTCGTGCGATCCCGCCACATTGTGAAGGGGGGAGCGTGGGTTGTCCTGCGGTTGATCTGAACGGAGTGTTCTTTAGGTTGTCTTGATCATTCTCGGTCGGTTTCTTGGTTAGTATTCAGCCGTAATTTTGGCCCAGGTACGATGGAATGGTGATATAGCTGGTGGCAGGTGTAGGCTAACAGATTCCAGAGCCGTAAATCATATAGGCATCACTACGCAATCGTCAATACTTCCGTAGCTTGATCTCCGAGTCCGACGATGTCCCACGTGAAGGGAGACAGGTCTAGGCCTATTTGGGATAAGCGGCAGCAGCTCTCCCACGGGCACATCACGTGCCATTCTCCGTAACGTTCCTGTAATTTAATTAGGTCCTTCCCCACAGCATCTCGACCCATGGGCGGTCTGGATGTTTGGAGCCCGAGAGATCTCTACATTAGTAGAGGAATTAAGACACCTTTGCTTTGATTATTCGGTTCCTATTGATCTAATCAGAATAATTATTGAACATTTAAAATTCTCAGAGGATACTTATGCCACCTAGGAAGGTTGGGTTATGTACTGTTATGCTCCGTCTTTTAAGTGCTGACTGTCGCCACATAGTAGATGCAACAGCAAGGGCAAGATAGATAGCTATCAAGCTATTCACCTTAGGGGTGGGCTCTTTTTTTCATTCAGGAAATGCTTTTAGCCGGATCATTGATGTTCTTCTGGCGCAGCATGTTGTACAATTTTACACCAACTACATGAATGACAAAGATGGCAAGATCTGTGAAGAATGGTAGGAGACCCCATTTTACTTTCAATATTGTTTAATCCAAAGCAATTGCTCCTGCCGCCTCAGCTGGTGTGAGCCCTTCATTTATTATGGCATCTACCGCCTCCATCTGCAACACGTTTACGTCCCAGGCTCAAACGTCGTTAGGGTTACTGCCAACAGGTACTGGCCCGGCGACAGTGGCAGTTATTCAGGCGGCGAACTGTTGGACAAACCCAGTTAAACACTAATTATGAACAGCTGTGCTTTACGATGTAGACATCCCGTAACTGCGAGTCTTTCCTTATTATACACTATACCCTTGTACTCTGTATGTGCTCGTAATATGTACTAGTAGCCAGATCTGTATGATAGGTATGAACGTCTTCCCACCTTTAATGGCAGTCTTGGCAGTAAAGATCGCACCTAGATATCGTTAATGATTAGCGGCACGATATAGTTGTTATTTCCTTTCTCATCTGATCCTCTACAGAGTACTTCATTTTCGAATAACACTCCGCGATCAATGTAGAAGACCGAGCTATTTAAATATGTCGCACAGTTTGTGCGCTTCAGACGGAGAAACTCTTTGTTTGCCTCCATTAATAATACGGTAAATATCTAGTCTACTTTATCAGGCCGATGGGAGTATCCAGCATCTTGTCCCCTATATATAACCTCAATTCGCTTTTCTTGTGTGACAGAAGAGCCAGGAACAGTCGACAAGGTTCAATCTGCCGCATGATAATGTATGATGTTGGTGAACTATTACTTCAAATGGTGTCCAGGTACCTGAAATCGCCACCACTAACTACCAGTAACCCAATGTTTCTGGCCTTCAAGCTTTCCTCTGTCAATGTTTGGCGGGGTGCCACATGCGTCGTCAGCGTCAGCTACCGAGGACTGCCGCCATAGTTGTCTTAATGTAGGCCTAAGATATACTCAGAATCTCAGACAGGAGACTATTTCACACCGTTGCTCAATAGCGCCAAACCTTTCTCCGTAGGCTACAGTATTTTAGGGCAATTGATTGAAATTGATAGCCGAAGAAAGAGATCGGGCGTTGCTTGACTTTCAGCCTTTCCTCCTTTTATAGGGCGCTCGGAGCACCAGACGGCACTGGCGGGTCACGTTTCGCGACCGCCTTGCCAGGCGCTTCAGCTCTGTGGTCGGCCGGGCTGGCCATTTATTATGATTGCAGTAAAGTTGGGTCAGGTTCCCCTTAAACAAACGCTCGTCTTCCCAACTCCTCCCCCCACCACTAACATCGCGGTCCCGGTTGAAACCTCTCCAACTGTCCTTCTTTCCTTGTACCTTTGTCCCTAGGATTATTTTATCTTCACCTTTGTTGTCCGTCTTCTACATTCACCATGGTATGCCATTTTCTTCTTTCATCGTGGCCAGCCGTGTTGAAAATCCCCCACTTTGCGGGGCAGATCAGATCGCCTGGCACATTGTACGAAATTGCTGACAGCGCATCGTCTAGGCCGATTCTTTGACCGAAGACCAGGTTTCCGAGTACAAGGAGGCCTTCTCCCTATTCGTAAGTTGTTTTATCCGTCCCCGAAACATGGTCCTTTTGCGTGGGCTTTGTAGAGTACATGCTTACATGACCTTTTTGGGGCTCTCAATAGGACAAGGATGGCGATGGTTAGTACAAATACGATTCCTTTTCAGTGCGACCGACAGTTTTCAATCCCGCAAATCCCATATCATTATTTTGTTCGGTCGGCTCAAGTCTTGGCATTGGTAAATTGACTCGATATGCAGGCCAGATCACCACCAAGGAGTTGGGCACTGTGATGCGCTCGCTGGGTCAGAACCCTTCTGAGTCGGAACTCCAGGACATGATCAACGAGGTTGACGCCGATAACAATGGCACCATCGACTTCCCTGGTACGCGAGAGCCTTAATGCGGCCCAAATGCAGAATCAGTTGTTAATTTCTCATTAGAGTTCCTTACGATGATGGCGAGAAAGATGAAGGACACCGACTCTGAGGAGGAGATCCGGGAGGCTTTCAAGGTCTTCGACCGCGACAACAATGGCTTCATTTCTGCTGCGGAGTTGCGTCACGTCATGACCTCTATCGGTGAGAAGCTCACCGATGATGAAGTTGATGAGATGATCCGTGAGGCGGATCAGGATGGTGATGGCCGGATCGACTGTATGTTGAACACCCCCACTTTCTGAATCAGGTTTACATTTGAAGTCACGGACACTGATCATTTTCCAGACAACGAGTTCGTCCAGCTCATGATGCAAAAATAAACGCTATCTTCCTGTATATCTCGCCCATTGATAGCGAAAAGGTGTGGAGGCAAAGAAATTCATTCCATCAAGTCACATTCTCGTTGTTGCCATTGCCTGTAGTCTAAGTCGGCTGCAGCCGTTGATAGTGGTCGGCTATGCGTACCTTTTTGGACGTTGTCTTTTTTACGTGGGATGAGTACAGTTGGATGGGTTTTAGACCGTGAGCCGAGCGAGCTGAGATGATCATGTGTGAAATAGAAAACACAGAATGTCTCTTGGTTTGCCCGAGCTTTTTTTCTTTGCTTGGAATTCTTCTCGCCATCTTCGCCCGTTTTCTTTATCTACTGTTCCTATTTATCGTACAGCCCCTTCGCGTCTGTTGATGTGTTCTTAAGCCCTTTCCATTGATCCATCGTAGCAGATTTGGCTGCACATTATGTAAATCAACGAGAGGTCCTTTGCATACCCCAGCTGGTTTCTTGTTGTTTCCCTGCCTTCTGCTAGACACCAGCTGTTATAGTGGCCTTGTCTCCATCAAGTTGCGAAATTTTAACGGCTAATCATTAATTGTATGCGGGAGAATTTACGTAGACCTTAATGTATATCTGTAGTCTGCCAATTTCAATATCTAGCGGTTGAACCTGAAAATCTCCATGAATTGCCTTGCCACATCCACCCCTGCTTCAGGATCGGGGTCTTCATCCACCTGTTGCCCTTCGCCGTCGTTAAACGAGCGCTGCGATTTCTGGTTCCCCTGCTGCTTCAACTTCCGCAACTGGTCCTTGACCTCCTTGCCGACGTCCGGCACGAGAATGGCTTCCCGCGCCCCTTCGATACTCAGTCGGGCCCAAAACTCACGAATCAACGTAGCAGTCGCAGCATACTCGGCGTCAATATCCGCCTCTTCAATACTATCAGGAAACGCCATATCGATCCCAGAGTCGTTGTCATCATCAAGTAGCCCCCCATCTCCAAGGCCGCGGAGTGCCTTTTTAGACTGAGCATACAGCGACGCAATAGACGTCACTAACGACGGACCCTTCCACCCTATTTCAACAACCGTACCCCTAACCCTTGCGGCCGGTTGCGTCTGCCGCACATCACCGATGCGAACCCGAAAGTCACCAACGTCATAGACCACACCCCCGGGAACAGTAACAGTATGCCGATGACACCAGAACGGCTGACAGGCGTAAACAAAGTGTTGAAAGAGCGTACTACACGCCGGCAACGGCACAGTCGTCATGACCATAGCAGAATAATCTGGATTTGTCGGTGCCGGAGCCGTCGCTGTCTGTTGCGACTGCGCTGGAGTGGGAGTAACGGGACTTGCAGCCCCTGAAGCTACTGTACCGGGACTGCCGGCGCTGGGCTGGGCATGAGGCGTCTTCTCCGGTGGTTGAGACGTATAGATGAAACCATGGTTTGGGAAATAGGTTAGCGAGAGGAACTGCATGTACCTCGCTTGTGCGGGACGCTGCGATGCAGATGCTGGCAGGCAGGATGGGGTATCCCGCATCAATTTCTGTTCTAGGGCCCAGCGGCCTACTGGAATGGGCTCATCGGCCAATGATGAGTGAAGGCGCTCTGTCACTGTTGCGAAAGCTGTGGAGGCGTTCGGGTTTGATGGAATGAAAAAGACTCTGCTGTTGTTAGTATCTGTGTTTGTTTGAAGGGTCGTGATGCACCATACCCCGTGATTGGCATTTTGTATCTTATTACAAGGCTCAGATCGAGGGTGGAAGTTGAAATCAGTGGTGAGCTCTTTTCAACTCAGATTTTCAGGCCAATATCAGAGGTTTGGTCACCTGTGAAAGATTGTACAAAGAACAGAAACCAATGGGGTATCTTAAGGCAAAATCGAGCAAGCGGTAATCTTTGCAGTGCAATAACAATAAAGTCTACGTGAATCAGGCAAGCTATCCAAATTTCATCACAATGTACAGGGGACCAAGTTATGTGCACCTATGGCTTTGTCAGTGACCATGGTAAATCTGGTATGAACGACATTTAGCGGTGC
This sequence comes from Aspergillus leporis, assembly GCA_009176345.1. Classification (NCBI taxonomy): domain Eukaryota; kingdom Fungi; phylum Ascomycota; class Eurotiomycetes; order Eurotiales; family Aspergillaceae; genus Aspergillus; species Aspergillus leporis. The sequence goes on along the minus strand of ML732236.1, from coordinate 104,593 downwards.
GATTCCATACCCGATAAATTAAAGTAAGTGGTTAATGTTTTTAGGTTCGGATATCTCTCACGCTTGATTAGAGCCAGCAAAATGAGATCAGTTCTAAGAGGCTCGACCCACGTTATTGGACTATGATTCTCCAGAGGACTTCCGTATGTAGCTATCCTCGATCATGGAAGCAAACTGTGGTTGCCCAAGGCATCTCTGCAAACCGAACAAACATGCACTTCTGCCAAGGAAGGGCACACGCCGCCTCCATCCATGGTTGAGCAGCTTTAGTCTAAACATACGATGTTTTCCCCACCATTGAAGCAACTCTAAAACGGAATCCACTGATGGGCTAAGTTTCAATTGAAACTTATCCAGACGATCAATCATCATTGACATAGTCTTTAACACCACATTTTCGCAGTGTTCAAAAGTACCTTCCTCCCCTGCGTCCAAGGCCAAGAGGCGGCAAATAGAAGGAAGGCCGAGCCACACAGTGGAGCACAGGGGCATTTCAGAGGCGGGATGTCAAGTTAAGAATAGCACAGTGATCGGGCTAAGCCTTCTTTCCAGGGCCCCCAAAGCTCTAAGGGTCTCCAGGGACCACACGCTTACGCAATGCCCAGGTCCGTTCCTATGTCATTTGCCTGATCAATTGCTGTCCTTACTCACTCTGGCAAAGGCACTGCAGCCACACCCTTCTCACAGTCCCCTCTTTTGGATCAACATGCCAATCATTGCCGAGAAATTTTAAAAACAGAGAGCCACTGTCTTACAAGATTCCTACAAGATTCCTTAACAAATCGCCGCCCTGCTCATTTGTCAATCAATATGAGAGGTCAAGGCCCAGCCAACGGCGATCACTGGGGCCAAATGCTCCTCAACTAACTCTCCACAACCACGGAGAATTAATGTCTGTTCTGCGGGATGCTGCTTGCTATTCATTCCCCCTTGATAGGTACTCTAGGTTTTCTTTTCCCGACTTACACAATAATTGATTTCTCTTTCTTTTTTCTAATCTTCGGCATCGAATGTGCTGAACCAGCCTTTGAATTTGTCTTTGAGCATGCTGTATCTACATTCCTTAATGTTATCTTTCTCTCATTTTTGACCTGATTTGGAGCTGCAAGAGCTCATTTACATTCCCTTAACCGTTGATTTCTCTCCTTCTAAACTTAGAACCGCTTAAGTGAATAGCCAATCATTCTCTAACACTATGCTTTGCGTTCGAAAGAGCTACTTTCTCCCAACATTCGTTATAATCTTCCTCACATATATTCTTTTCTCAAGTCTACCGCCTGGTGCGGAGCTATCGTACATTGATGACCACCCAGGATATGGACCTCCTCCCCCTATGCCCCCAGCGAGTGGCAACGACCAGATTCATTATAGAAAGCGCCCCGAGCTACATCCGGTGACCGAATATATTCCCCTTCCAACAGCTGCCCCGTCTCCTATTCCCCGCATCCAGTATGACTTCCAAGCTGAATCATGGTTCGGCCGAAGAAGAAGGGTAAAGAAACAGAACGCCGTTCGAAATGCCTTCAAGCATGCGTGGAATGGATACAAGAGGTATGCATGGCTACGGGATGAGCTCTCGCCTCTTAGTGCCGAGCACCGCGAATCATTTGGTGGATGGGCAGCTACCCTGGTGGATTCTCTAGATTCGCTTATCATTATGGGATTGACCGACGAATTCGAAGATGCGCTGGAAGCAATTGAACAAATCGACTTTTCAACCACCAGTTTCACTCAGATTAACATCTTTGAGACAAACATCCGATACTTAGGAGGCTTTCTGGGTGCTTACGATTTGACCAACGGGAGTTACCCTATGCTTTTGAAGAAAGCGACAGAGGTCGCTGATCTGATATATGGAGCATTCGATACTCGCAACAGAATGCCACAATCCCGGTGGGAGTGGACGAGGTGAGACACTGAAGAATTGCCGTCTCCTAGTGACTAGGCGAGGTATATGAGCGCAAAGAACCTATATTAACAGATGCTTAGATCTGCGCTAGGGATGGGCATCCAACCCAGCCGCAACACCATCCTTGCTGAGTTGGGTTCCCTGAATTTGGAATTCACTCGAATGTCCCAATTGACCCAAGATCCGAAATATTTCGATGCGATCCAAAGAATTGCCGATTGGCTAGAAGCCGCTCAAACGCGCACTAAGGTGCCTGGTTTATGGCCGATGATGGTCGATGCTCACGATATGGAATTTACTGATCCTCGATTTACTGTCGGCGGTATGGCCGACTCCACTTACGAGTATCTTCCCAAGGAACATATGTTGTTAGGGGCTCAGACAAATCAATATCAAAAGATGTACGATGCGGCTATGGACCCGATTAAGGAACGGTTGCTTTTCCGGGCGATGACCAAGGATGGGAAGGACGTTATGTTCCCGGGCAATCTCCGCGCTGCGAAAGCTACTACCGAACCCCAAGTTGAACACCTAAAGTGCTTCCTCGGAGGGATGGTGGGCATCGGCGCGAAGGTGTTTGACCGCCCCGACGAGTTAGATATCGCCCGGAAACTGACCGACGGTTGCATCTGGGCGTATGACATTATGCCGACGGGGATCATGCCCGAGGCTTTGTATGTCAGCCCTTGCGATAAGTTGGACGAGTGCGAGTGGGATGAGCAGAAATGGCACCATGACATTCTTCGTCGATATGCCAAGTATTCGCAGGGAGAAGAAGCCGCCCAGACTCTCATTAGCGACCACCAGCTGCCACCAGGTGTGACCGAGATTCCGGATACAAAGTACATGTTGAGGTATGTCAGACACATTTATCGAACTTGTGGGTATAATAAAAATCGATTGACGATATAATTTAGACCCGAGGCCATTGAGTCTGTCTTTATCATGTACCGGATCACAGGAGACAAGGAACTGCAGGATGCTGCATGGCGGATGTTCCGCAACATCGAAAAGATGACACAGACGCGCTATGCGCATGCGGCCATTTCCGACGTGCGAAACCCCAACTCGGCGCAGCTGGACTACATGGAAAGCTTCTGGCTCGCAGAGACGCTGAAGTACTTTTACCTTATTTTCTCCGAGCCTGACGTTGTTAATTTGGATGAATACGTACTGTATGTTTCTTCTTCACATTCCTAACATGGCCAAGCGCCTAATGACTATTCAATAATTTGAATTGAGAGTTGTTAACCGTAACACAGGAATACCGAAGCACATCCATTCAGACGCCCATCTGCTTCACCGTGATGCCTTGCTCTCCCAACTTTATATTTTGTTCATTCTAGTTTTGGGTAAAGGGATGTTCGGCGAATAGGAGTTATACGGTGCATCGGTTAGCAGGACTAAACACCACTATCTTATCTACCAAGGAACCATAATACCAATCATAAAAAAAATAAACAAATAAAAAAAAATTTAATCATAAGCATACACAACCTACAAGATTACTTCAATTCCGCGCTTGACTCTGCGCCCTCTATCAGACTCAATAGTATACTGTACATCCTGCCTTATAACATCTCATCCCTCCTAGGCCCAGCATCTTCCGATTGGCCTCTCTGCACAAGCTCAATATCCCTCTCGACAGGTCCAGCCTGCAACCCCCTACGCTCCTCGCTCCCCAGCCTATCATGATTCCTCGACCTTCCCCCACCTCTGAGCGACCGCCACAAATCCCCCCCGTCCACCGTCGATGACAAAACTCTAGTTCCCGATCTAGACGAAGAAGAATGATCCTTCGGCGTCCTCGACGCAGACCCACTCTCCAAATTCGTATCACCCGCCGTCCCGTAATTGGTACTAACAGCAGCCATGAACGGCCGAAGACAAAAGACACTGCATGCTACGAGGGCGTAGTTCAGCTCGACCTGGGACCACATGATGGGAGGGACCGCTGCGAGGGTGGAGTCTGGCGACGCGATGTTTCTGTTTAATATGTAGATGTGGAAGATGGAGAATATAATTAGTCTAGGAGGTACGTTAGTTAATTAACAGCAGGGAAAGAGTCGCGGGGAGAATGAGAGATGATGGAAGGGGGGTGCTCACGGAAGACGAAAGAAAAACGCAAAGCCGATGGGAATTTTGCGTTTCAGGGGCATGAATAGGCCAGATAGGAGGGTGACTGCAAGAGCGAATAGGAGTATCTCAGTTAGGATATCCATTGAGACGATGAACTGCCAGCGTTGGAGCTGTGTTTGATCTACGTTAGCTGGGTAGATCATTCAATCAATCGGTAGTAGATGGACATGGTATGAGGAAGGGAGCGGAGGACTTGCCAGATTCACGCATTGTCCTCCGGCGCCTTTCCAGGGACGGTTCAGCTCGCAGTTGATGGCGATGATGAACACTGCTGTAATGATCCAGGCTGTGCATAGAGCTAGTGTAACCCGAGATATTCGGTTGTGTAGTTTTTGGGGAGTGAGACGGAGGTGGATTCCTACTACACAGCATTTGGAGATGTAGATGGTTATCAGGGTGAGGATGTCGCTGATTGTGATTAACTAGAGCGGTTCTCTGTTAGAAATGTTGAGGTTGCAATGTAGGTTTTTTGGGGGGCTAGGGCACGTGCTGTTTGAATTTTGTACACCTGATTGTCCTGTAGTAGATCTATGGAGGTTCCAAACCCTTGAGACACGGCGGTGAAAAGAAGTGAGGTCTGCACAATTGCGACAATCTGTGATTATCCGAATGTATGCTATCAGCTATTGCCATTCATATTTTGCCCGACTCAAAGAAAATTCCCCAAGCCCATGGATCTTGACATATCCTCATCAGATACGATTGAAGGACAGCAGCTCACCGTCGCTCCCAACAGGACGAAATCATCGTATGCTAAGGGCGGACTAAGCACAAGCCGCACATAAAGGCGAATTAGAAAGCTAACCAACGAGACAACTAATCCCAAGGCGCCGACGATAATAATCCAAGCGCCGTGATGTTGGTCGTCTACCACCTGAAAGGGCGGTGCGTATCCCGAAGGCACATACACGCCCATGACATTTGAGGACTCAGCCTGAGTTGACCCCAGCCGAGGGGACGAGATAAATAGAGTAAGAAAAATGATCCATTCCAGGCGTATTTGTTTTATGCGGCATGATTACGAAAATGCGCAGAATACTAATTTCTTTTCTCTCCCTAATCCCATGTCTTACCCCTCTTATCATGAATTATGGCCAGCTGCATAGCTAATCAGGCAGCAGAGTCAAGGTGGGATATATGGCGATCCTTGGAAAAAGCATCGTTATGGCAGCTGACACGATTTATCTTCGTCGATCATCCGCAGAAATCGCGGTCGAGGATTGTCGATCGAATCAGAGCATCAGAATGTGAAAGAAAGTTTAATAAGCTTAGGCGTCTAACTAGCACGATTTGGATCAAAGAACCAGCTTCCTAGCTCGTATAAGTTTCGAAGCATGGACCCGGCGACGCAGGGATTGAGCCGCCAAAGAATGAAGCTAGGAGCAAAAACTTGGTCTATCACTTACGCCATGTACGACCGTACTCAAGAAGAAACGTTTCAGCTTGGTCCAGGCCTCACGTTTAAGCTCAGTAAAGGAATGACAACCACCCGAGCACGGTTACGGGCATTTGAGCTGACAAAGAACTCGTGATCGCACTATTGAGAGGATTTTTGCCTTCACGGGAATTGTCATGCATATCCCGAAATTATCCAATCTTAGATAGGGGATGATCTCGTCGGTTGCACAAGTGACGCTTAGGCGTGGGGTATTGCTTACTCGTCATGCATTCTCTCCGAGGAGTCGGTCAGCATGCTGTTGAGTTGAGAACGGCATCCGCCTACCTCCGGGCTTTACTCTGCGATAGAGTTTTGCAAATAACTGTCCACACATAAAAACTTGGAATCAACGAGTTTTAAGGCTCCATTGGGTGCCAGACGAGGCCTCCTGCAAGGTGCCCGCGGAAATGACATATAAACTCTGAAAAAGCAGTACTGCCACCATTCCATAGGACTGGGCCGCCTCGGCGCGCAGGGCGACGAGCTCATGCATTCCCCGTTTTCTTTTTGAATACTAGTGTCCCACATGGCTGGAACTATCTCTGCCACATTGGCCCGTAGATCAGAAAATATTATTCTAGTCACATTTGGCGGGAAGTTTCCCATCAGCACGAGACGAAAATTTATCCCTGCTGAATTAGGGCTCCTATTATCACTCTTAAAGATCTTCATGTGCAGACTGGGACATCAATACTCTGTATAACGGAGAATTCGAAGTGTCTGCATCATGGAACACGCTGCCAGCAACCAGCATGAGGACGAGATTTATAGCAGAAAGCATGCCTCAAGGGGCCTTGTTGAGCCCAAATATATGGGCACTTTAGCGGATCAACGAGACATGAATGTCCTAGGCCGAGTCCAGGTCCTACGTGTGAGTCCAAACATACCCGCGGCTGTATCTAGTAATGACGCCGTTAGTCTAGAGAAACTTCCGATTTATCTCTATTGTTGGGTTTGGTTGCACGCTGATCTCCACGTGGGAAGTCATACTAACGTAGGTTTTATGACCTGACTCACATTGATTGTAGAACTAATCGCTGGACAGGCTGTTGACGGCTGGCTTGACCGATGGAGGGACTGCTGGCCTGATATGGGGATTTATCATTGTGTCGGCAGGGTTCTCTCTCGTCTTCGCCAGTATAGCTGAGATGGCATCAATGTGCGTTCGTGTAATTGCCTAACTATTCTCCATGGGATTTAAGCTAATCTCTCTTCGTTAGGGCTCCGACATCTGGGGGGCAGTATCATTGGGTATCCGAGTTCGCCCCTCGCAGATGTCAGAAGTTCCTCAGTTATATCACTGGTACTCTCTCAAATCCTAGCCCTAGACTGTTCACAGCTAATGACACTAGGATGGCTCTGTGCAATGGGATGGCAGTGTGCTATTGTATCCATTGCGTTTCTTGCTGGTACCATTATACAAGGTCTGATTGTTCTCAATGACTCGACGTACGACTTCCAACGATGGCACGGCACACTGCTTGTAGTAGCCATCACATCATTCTCTATTTTTTTCAATACCTTTTTAGCTAAGAACCTTCCCATGGTGGAAGCGCTGATTCTGATCCTCCATGTGATCGGGTTATTTGCTATTATCATACCTTTGTGGGTGCTGGCTCCTCGTAACAACGCAACAGCTGTTTTCACCCAATTCAACAACGGCGGAGGATGGGATAGCCCTGGTACAGCGACCTTGGTTGGTCTGTCAACCACTATCACATCCATGATCGGATATGATTGCTCTGTTCATATGTGTAGGTGGCGACTCCTACTAGACCATGTGCTAGTAGCTAATCACTTGGAACAGCTGAAGAAATCAAGGACGCGTCAGAAACGTTACCCAGAGCAATGATGGCTTCAGTCGCAGTCAATGGTGTTTTGGGCCTCATTATGATAGTCACGCTATGTTTTACTATGGGCGAGGTTGACAGTATCATCACTAGCCCAACTGGTTTTCCGTTCATACAGATTTTTTTCAACACCACCAACAACTACGCAGCAACAAATGGAATGACCGCAATTTTGATCGTAACGCTAACAGCCAGCACGATTACAGAGGTGGCAACGGCCTCCCGGCAGCTGTGGTCTTTTGCGAGAGACCGAGGGCTCCCATGCTCGAACTTCTTCTCCTATGTACGTTGCTGTCGACGACCGCATCACCCAGACCCTTCCCTTGACTAGGACTTACCCAACGCTAACATGACAAACCCTATATAGGTGACACCGAGATGGCACATTCCTCTAAATGCAGTCATGGTCTCTTTAGCAGTGACTATTCTCCTCTCTCTCATCAACATCGCCTCCTATGTAGCCCTAACAGCCATAGTATCTCTTACAATTACCTCTTTGATGTCTGCCTACATTCTTTCTATCGGCTGCATCGTTCTGAAACGACTACGAGGCGAACCGCTTCCACCTCGACGATGGTCTCTCGGCCATTTTGGCCTGACGATTAATATCGCATCCCTACTATTTCTTCTGCCGATCTTTGTCTTCGCTTTCTTTCCTCTAACTGCATCTGTCAACGGACAGACTATGAATTGGAGCGTAGTTATGTATGTAGGGGTGATCGGTTTTGCATCGGTGTATTATTGGGTTCGAGGACGGCATCAGTTCATTGCTCCAGTGGCGCTTGTCAAGAGAGAGGAATAATCGAGAAGGCATCTGCTGTCATAACTGTGGCAGCTGTGAATTATGATGTATATTCCCGAAATTGGCACAACATTATTGCATTCGTGTACAGTACTTCCAATATCTATTGACTTCACAATTTGTATAACTACAGACGTTTATATTCCATTTAGCAGCCTCTCTAATTAATTCCACCAGACCCCCATTTGCATTTGTATATGCTATACTGACAACACGTTATATCCAGATAGAATAGAGGAAGCCAGGTCCGCGTTGTCCAGAATGGTCCAGGGTGGTATTTCTAGGATTCTTGATAAACTCCAGTCTCATCCAGCCTCATGCCCGTACTCGATGCAGATTATGGGAGAGTTTTACTATCAGTTATGGAACACCCACCTTGGAACAGACGGTCTCACCTACTATCTTTTGATTAATCTAATACTTGAAAGACTTCGAGACTTAAATGGCTCTAGGGTAGGTCCTATCGAGCCCAACAACATCGGCTGTTCTTGCGTCCAGGACTATAATGGGGTCATGCAGAGACTTCAGAAATTGGTGTATGACTTTTACAACGGAATGTGTCTAGCATGTATGAGCAGGACAACAGGTGGCGAAGTTGACAGCAGCTTTTCCTACTAGCGCTCTCGTTGGGCTAGATGGGTGGGGGAGCAGCATGGCACAGTAACTTGGCACTTCAATTCATGGGAGACCAGTACCAGAAAGAGTTATATCGCTGCCTATTTCCCATACTGGATGGCTATCTCATAATGTCTCTTGAATTTGTGATCAAATCAGACCTTTTCTTCGCCGTCTTCCGGCCTGGCTAATCAACATACATCTGTTCCATAAAGGATTTCCTGGACGAATGACAATACGGCCAACTTAATAGAGTATGTGCCTCCAAGAGGCTTCAAAACCTCTGGCCACTATACACCATGTTTTGCATCGAAATTACTATGTAGGCCCACTATTTAGCGAGCCAAAGTTTCTGCAAGATGCTCGGAAACATGTCGAAGGCCTAAATTTGAAACATTACAACCAAATAATCTCATTTAAGCCAACCTCGACTAGGCGGAAGAGAGTCACGGAAGACACAGACAGAGAGATTTCAGTGCAGTATCTGATAACGATGCCCAACAAGTCATCCTTCATTGTCAAATAATCGGTTGCGCTCGACGCGATAATGAACTATTCTTAGTCGCTCTCATCCATCGACAAGAGAAAGGACTATTCAATTCCGCTACTCAGACACCACCGCTTCTGTTCGCGAGTTATAAGCGCAAGAAAGGCGCAGGGCTCAGTGACACCTTCCTCAACCACCTGTTCATGGCTTCTAAGAATGGTGTGATGGCTAACGTCATACTTAGCCTGAAGCTGAAGTGTTCTGTCGAAGAGCAGCTGAAGGAGGACGGCACTTACTATGAGCATAACGAGCTTAGCCCTGCCGCTCCTGACGATCATACATTGTGGCTCATCTCCTCGAGAGCTGTAGCTATGTTTATTACAGACATAGATATCGACGCAGCTGGCCCTACAAGCGATACTAACAGAGCCTCCGCTTCTTCCAAGCCCACTCATTCGCTCCTACCTTGGACAAACACTCTACTTCTTGAAGAGGATGTCACTGCATGGTAACATATACTATGTTTAGTGTCTGTCATAGCCAAAGACTCTATATGGACGTTGAACTTGATTAATAATAATAATAATATAGTTACTATGTTTATGACTGTGGCGCAGCAGGCTCAATGTCCATGCACGACAGCCCAGAAACCCTCGCGGCTTCTGACTGGAAGAAGAGCTCCACCACACATACCAGTTTTTTACGCAAGCCCTAATCGATACATTGAAAGGTCTATAATCTGCGCCCGAGACTGTCTTGGGACATGCACCCACCTTTTGAGGGACCGTTGCCGAAATCGATGGGCGCTCGTCCAGTCTACGTACCGAGATGAGCATTTCAAAGCTTCATCATCCAGCTATTCTTTTTATCCTTGCCCGAGGAATCAGTCCTGAGGTAGCAGGCCAGAGATTGCTCGTATGCTTGCCATATATATGAGCTCCATACGCTCTAGACAATGATGTTAACTTAAGTTAAAATCTGATCATGTCGCTCAGGAGAAACAGAAGCGAGAGCTAAGGGAGTTTACCAGGCCTCTAGGTCATCTCAAGGCAATGCGTGGTTGCTTACTTCAGATACTGGGAAAGAATTGGCCTATAGCACCAAGGACATAGTGCGAGGTAAAAACAGTCACAGGCAAGTTCGGCCGAGACGAGTCCTACGCTATCTCTTTTCTGGTGAGCCCTTACACGCGGTGACGTGTGCTTGTATAGCCCTAATCAAAAGCTGGGCAAGACATTAACGACAAGAACCGAAAGCCTGAGGAGCCAAGTAAGCATACCTGACAGCGAAGCTTGGAGCTCAGGGCCACGTATTGTCAACCTCCCGACAGAAGGGTCTTCAACCGAACAACTTATATCATATATGAAGACTTAGTGTCTGTCATAGGCAAAGGCTCTATATGGACGTTAACCTTGATTAATAATAATAATATATGGAGAGTTTCTATCCGGAAGTGAAGCGAACAGGGCATGTTTCAAAAGGAAAGAAATTTCACGACCAATATGAGGGACTCCTGCAAACTTTACTCAGAGAGGACTGATTTCAGTATATTCTTAAACAGTTTGTGTCACGGAACTTATTTGATGGAACTTTTCGTAAAACAGTGCCCATATACTCAAAAACCAGATACTGTGGCGCATTGTATTCGCCGAAATCAGAGGGGCTGATGGCTTCATACATTCGTATATATGGATTCGAGGCAAAGTCGCTGAGCTGATAAATGTTATACTCGCGTTTCAATGCAACATGCTCAAGATCCCGAGTAGCTGCCTTGATCACTGCCCTAAAGGAAAGTTTAGAATCTAAGTTAACTTAGTTATTTAGCTACGCTGAGGTAATTTAGGAACTGGAGTGGCTTTAGGTTTCAGTAGCGCCTGATTGCTCTGCTGGAACAATGGAACAATAGCAGTAACCGAGTTACAACAGCGAGGGGACGAAATGTTGGAAACAAAAGTGTCGTGGTCGAGCGGCGCACCATATAGGTGGGACACAGGAGCTGGCAAGGCGATGTATGCCACGTTCCAACAATAATCCACAACAGCCCCGACCCCTAAGTACTTTCCACACTCTCTACCAGAAACCCTCCAGAATAGAACCTTTACAGCAGACGGAGCGTCCTTGGAGCTTCCCTAGAGTAAAAGGCAATTGGGAGGGGGGTTTTGAATACATGTTCCTGGAAACGGAGGCTGTCCCAAATGCGATGCCGAGATGGCTCGCTAGATTTTTACGTTGCTATCTCCTGGCATTCGAGATAGGACCGACAATCATTCCATGACGCTTATATAGATCTAGAGGAATGCTCGATCTACCGCTTACGTTCGATCGGCTGATGTTGGTGCCAGGTGGGTGACGATTTGCTACACGCAAATCTAAGGTCTCACAGGTTGGACTGATACCAATGTTAAGGCCTACAATAGTTGCCGAATGGCATGGAACTGAAGGAAATGTGAGAATCTTCGTATAAGCTGAAGAAAAGTTGAGACATTTGACGTAACTGAATCAATCGATATCGGATTGTTAGACCGAAGCCAGGTTTTCAAATTTTCAAGCATTTTTGAAGCAAAGAGCCATGGTTTGAAATTTGCTCAATGAGCTACTAAGTGTACATGAAAGTACCAGAATATCTCGGGAAAACTTGAGATATTGGGCTATGTGTTAGCAATATTTTATGGTTAATGCAAGTGACACAAATATTTGGAAAAGTCCTATTGGATCGTGGGGTCTCTACTCAAGCGCAATAAAGAGTAGCTACAAAGCCTACAAGTGATGTTCTGTACTCTATCCCACTATTAAAATCATGAGATATGTCTTGGAACTCAAGATAGACTTTTGACATATGTCGCAAGTTTTAGTCTAGAGTGTTAGCGCAGATAATGAGGAATTAAAACGTAAGACCAGTCATGGTCATGGCCTTTTGCGTTAGGCCAGGGCAAACGCCCAACGGAAATTCTCTGCCCATAGCCTCTGTAGAGAAACTCAAACAATCTAAGCAGCTCACTCGCGTGGACCTAGATCTAAAAGATGATGTACTCGGTACAGGGCAAATTGCAAATACTTGAACAGATTAAGCACAGAAGCACCAAAAGCGCAGGCCCGAACTTTCGGGGCTTAAACTCAGTCACGGCCGCATGTCGGGTACCAAAAGCCGAATCACATAGCCAACGGACTGCGAATAGGCGTTATGAAAAGTAAGGGCGTAGAAATTACTAAGAGCCCAGTTCAACCGCATTCAAAAGAAAGCCGTTGGGGATAATCTTCCCAACGATGGAGTGTATAACCACCGAATCCTACCAGCCGTTCAAACAAACGTACTTTTGCGGCCTCTTTTTGCCGATATGCAAAAGGACCAAAAACGGCTGAGCCAGCTACGCGGGTCCAGAACCCAGAACCGAGCCTTATGATGAAGAATCTGATTACGTGAAGGATTGTAGCCTCGCTAACGTCAACACTAATTTAGCTTTGAGTTCTAGAGTTGTCATAGGCTAGTTGATTAGACGCTAATATGAATACTAGTCGACGATCAGGAATTTGAATAAGCCGCTCTGAGCCGTTAATGACCGACACGGGAAACGTAGGCTCAGCTTCTGCGGGCTGACTGCTAGGGGTGACGGAGTCAGCTTTTTGTCTTACGTGTACTTTAGGTGCGATGTAGGGTAAAACATCGATGGAAGTGCTTCTGTGGTTGTTTCCTTGCAAGGGGCTTTATCTGGGAATTCGTGGCATGATTGGAAGGAAGTCTGAAGGCGTAGTAGTTTCGTCAGCTGTCAGAGCAAGGCATGCAGGAAGCCCTGCGGATGGTGGCGCCAGTCAAGGGGTACATTGAATCCATACCACTGTCAACCTTGTAGATCATTGTCTGTTGTCACTAAACAAATGCTGGTAGAAGAGCTAAACGAGGTTAGTTCGGGAACCCGCCGCAAAGTTCTTTGGACTGCTTTACGAAATTCACTCCGTCCTATATAAGCAAAAAAAAGGTTATTCCCAGGCTAAAGTTCAAGTCACTCATTTCATGGAGAATGGGGCTGGGGAAGAATTTCAGACGGGACCAAGTGGGCATATTAGCTGAGGCGTTTCACAAGTCCGGGAAGAAAGTTGACAGTGGAGAGCACTTAGTGGGCCTAACGAACCATCCCTTGCTTAGCCTGTCTGGAGTGCCAGACGGCTGGTCCTTCTCGCAGGATCAGATAAGCCGGGATGGGGATCACACGGACGCTCGAAATCATTTGTGTCTCTGTCTGTTGTTGAGAGATTGTTGAGTCAAATTCAGAGTGGCTCACAACTTGCGGCATTTATGAAAAAGTTTCGTAAATGATACGATATTGTTTCAAGTCAAATATCCCAGTATGCCGCCGAACGCAACCTTTGCATGCGGACTGTCCGACAAAGACAAGGGCAGAGCGAGAATCTATGCATAAGGCAGACAGAGAAAGTGAGTTGTGCCTGAAGCTGAACGTAAACCGACCCACAGCGGACGAGAGATGTATCACCAGGATCTACTCTGTAGCTGTTGGCCTTCCAGAATCATGAAGAAGAAAGTGGAGGAAATCAGGAGCGCCGTTTTTTTGGGCATGGACGGGAGCAGTAGCACACAATGCAGGCCTTTGTGGGAACCCTATTGGTAGGGCAAGCGCTAACCAGTGCCTGCTAAAGTAGTTGAGCCAGACCCTGCAGAAGAAGTGTATGTCCATCCTGCGTGGCTAAACCCATAAGAGAAAATGACCAGCAACCCTGGAGTCCAGAAACAGGTCCTGCCTGCCCGACTCAAAACTCGCTATCTGATTGATATGATCGAATCGCCGACATCGGCGGGTGCCCCACTGATTGATACGCGACGTGACGGTCATGATTGCGAATCCGGAGATGACCTGTCTAGACTTGGAAGGAAAGGTAGAAACAAGGAGGACTGATTAGACGTATATCCTCCATAAGGAGTAGGTCTAGGGCCTAATGGTACTACATTATTCCCCTGAGTCCAGAGAATATCTTTCCTCAGGAGGCCGATTGCTTCCGGCGTGGGGTGATTCGGAGCAGAACGGCGCCAAAACACACTAGGTTCAGTTTAGTTTTTATCTGATCCGGAACCATGACATCCACCAGTGTGGATCACGTGAGCCACCAGGGGACAAATGTTAACCCCCGCCACATAGACACACACATACACACATACACACACACACACACAAGAACGGGGTAGAAAGTCAATGCCAATCTGACACCCTGTGGTTGTCATTAGCAAACAATAAATAATAGCAAGTAATAAGGGTTGGGAACGTTATGCCTCACTGCCTCGGCTGAAGAGCCTCTCACATTTGCCAAAGTTTAACCGAGGACGGACGCCTCCGAAGGGATGGATTGCCGGATCAGATTAGATCGGTAATGTAATCGGCTACCACCCCGTTACTGACCGGTACTGCGGTTCAAGAGCTTCCACAACTTCACATGGATGGAAAGCTGTCGTCGAAAGCCATCTGGAATAAAATGTCCAATCAATTCAACCCCAATAGCGAAATATCATCCCTTAACGAGTTCGCAACACGGCCGAACATACCACTTTTCCCCGATCATCTGACTGCGTTTCCTTCCCCGCTAGAGTAAAATGTTCCGCTTAGCTGCAGATCTGGCTGAACACATTGTCATCTCCACGGAGATCTAGGGCCCAACAACCGGGGCTCCTCCTATTATCCAACAGAGATAGTAAGCAGGATACTTCTGCGTATCTGTCCTATGAGATTAAGCTACGATAGCAACTCTCGACATCGCCATCTTTTCCCCTTACAATGAATTGCCGTGCGACATGACCGGAAGTATGAGGAGAAGTGGGTAAAAGTTACAAACGGTACGATAGCGTAATGACGTTTACTCACCGAGTGGCGATTCAAACGGTCATTTTTGTGTGCCAATTATTTTTTCTCTCTCTTCCGGTTCTTTATCCCTTTCAACAAACATCATTCTTATTCACTCATTTTCTTATCTGATTTGAGTTGCCCCAGTCCTTCTTGTCTGGCTGAACCCCAACTTCCAAATTTTCTTTTTCCTCCTTATCAATCTCATAGCGCTTGCCCTGTCTAGAATTTCCAATCAATTGATTTCATTCAAATCACCATAAACGGACAAGTCATCCTGAATGATCGTCCCTCACCTGATACGCAATATTACATAGCGCCAACGGAACCAGTATCCCGGCGCCGGTTTCTGCCCCAGGCTTTTCAAAATTAAAAAAGAATAAACCAACTTCCCGCCTCATCCCACTGCCCCGAGCACCTTTCCGGTTTGCTCTCCTGATCCTCTGGTGTCTGACGGCCATTGTGGTTCCCACTTCTCTAATTTAGACCATTCCTTCCGTTGCTGGGCTTGGTCGTCTCCTTTTCTGTCCTACTACCCTTTTATAAATCCGGAACAGCCAACCACTACGTCGCTTCTCTACAACCCTCGACTGATCTCGCCACTACCTTACCTTCGACGAGTGATCATCCCTTTGTTGTACTTATTACCTACCGACCCAATGGGTATGTGACTCACCTTTGGCTGTTATAGTCAATTGATCTATTCCTTTGAGCTGTTAGCTTACCTTTGCTCCTCTGACAGTGCATGCCGTTCCTTCACCACCGCTGAGGCCCACGGCGGTGTCAAAGCCCTCTTATCCTACCAATGGCGACCACCATGGTATCCCTGTGTCGTCTACCTCACACCCGGATAATCCGGTGCCAGAGGAGCCTCGCGGAGTGAGGTCATTGTCGGTCACTGATATGACCTTCAATGTCTCTTTGTCGGAGACTGATCTCTCTCCTGACTCGGAGAGTCCGTCGACTCCCCCTACCGAGCCCCAGTCGGACGTTGAAGATGTAGCACGGAAGAAGACTACAGAGGAGAATGGCACCGGCCATCAACGGCGAGCTTCTACCGTGCTCATCTCCCAGAATTCTGCTGATATGAGACGGGTCTTGCAAAATGTTGGCGCCCCAGGCACGCAAAAGATCCAGCCTTTGTGCTGTGGTGGAGGATGCTGCCGCAGCCAGCCCCTGCTCAGAAGTGACGGCCCTATCTCTGGCATTGTTGTCACTCCGCCTAGCAACAAGGCGTATGACGCCCTCAACCTGAACGTCGATCTTCTTACCATGGATAGTGAGCTCACCGATATTGTTGACCTTCCGGAGAAGACTGTCTCGTTTGCCGCCATCCCTACATCAACCGTAGAGATGAAACTTGGTCCGGAAGATCACCCTCCTCCTTTCGTTCAACCCCATCCCCCATACAATGTGTATCGTGCTCCTCTTTATCATGCTCGTGAACTCACTGGCCCTGGTGCGGAGAAACGCACCTATCATTTTGACATTGACGTGACCGATTATCCTGCAGAAAGTGGTAACGTTGACTTTGTTGTCGGTGGCGCAATCGGCGTGTGCCCCATGAACAAGCAGGAAGAGGTCGAAGATATCTTTAACTGCCTCGGAATTCCTAAGTCTATTCGTGATAAGAAGATCACCGTGCGCACAACCAATGGCCGGTGGCCCACAATCTGGGGCGATGAACAAGCTCGAGAACTGATCACAACCCGGAGGGAGCTCCTGAACTGGTGCTCGGATATTCAGAGTTACGCACCCACGAAGAATCTATTCCGCCTGCTAGGTGAATACGCTAGTGAGCCAAACGAGAAGAAGATTCTCATGTTCCTCGCCTCAGCTCAAGGCCAGGGCGCCTTCTGTGATCTCCGTACCGCCTCTCATGTGACAGTGTCCCAACTTTTGCACGCATTCCCCTCCTCCCAACCTCCTTTGGACCATCTTCTTTCCGTTCTCAACACCCTCATGCCTCGTTTCTACTCTCTGTCTCAGGATCCTCAGCTCTCATGCAAGCAGAAGAATGGCCAAGGCCGCCGCCTAGTCGAAGTTGCCGTCACTGTAGCAGAATCCCAGGACTGGAAGGGTGGTTTGCGAACCGGTGTAGGGTCTGGGTACCTTGAACGGGTCGCAAGGCAAGTGGTGGAGGCGGAGCGACAGGGGATCGATCCTCAAACCCTCAATCTTCATGTCCCCATGTTCCGGGGACTGATGGCCAACCCCCTGGCCAAACGATTTGCCTCGGACGGCCCGATGCTTCTGATTGGTGCTGGTGTGGGTATCGCTCCCTTCCGTGGATTTGTTCAGCGCCGTTTGCAGTCAGCCAATTGCGCCAACAAAGTCTGGGTGCTGCAAGGTGTGCGCGACTCACTCTTGGATGAGCTCTACCGAGGCGAATGGGGAGTCGACGAGGAAAAGGTACGAACTGTGGTCCAGAGCCGTCGCGGCGAGAGCAGGTACGTTCAGGAAGAGGTTCGTCATCAAGCCGACCTGGTTTGGTACGTTATCAACGCCCTGGACGGACGTGTCTTTGTCTGTGGTAGCGGAAAGGGCATGGGTGAGGGTGTTGAAGCCGCCCTTGTCGATGTGGCTATGGCCAAGGGTAACTTGAACGAGGAAGAAGCCAAGTTGTTTTGGGACAATAAGAAGGAAGCTGGCCAGTACATTGCTGTAAGTGACTTATGCCAATTCGAAAGGGGTCTCAGACTAACGCCTATAACTAGGAAACATGGTGATGGAACATAAAACTCTAGAGTACATTTAGCCGAGTTGAACTCGGCTGTTTCATACATTGTTTGGGTCTCGGTATATCAGGTTATAAATTTCATGCGCTTGGTTGGATGGATTGTTCGGATTTGTTTGGGATAAGTACATTTTTGTTCGATTTCATTACTTGTCATTAGCGAGGTGGTTATCTGTTTTTATTATCTGGTTGAGCCAGGTTTATCATTGTCAAAACTATACTTCTGCATCATACATTAGTTTGGTAGCCATACCTAATTGACACTTTACTGGGTATAAAACTCGAGCTCTACGTCGAGAATACTTCAGACCTCACATCTTAAGTATTTCACCGCCCTAAATGCTTCTTAGTAATAGTAGAAGCTCTTCCAGCATCCAATGGAACCCTACGTAACATCCTATTAAATTGTGCACTACCCTTATCGTCAACTACCTGCAGGTGTAAACAATTGGAATACAGTAACACCAGTCTGAATCTGTAGAATTCACCACCGCATCTCCAGCTTGGCCAGGCACCTTTGAAAACCCTCCACTTCATCATATCCCTAATTAGTGCCCAATGAGTGTTCATATCTCCCATCTTTGCCGACATATACATTTGCCAGGGAGGGCAGTAGTCCGTAATCGACTGTAGGATCGAGAAGACTGCCTATTATGGATATATACGACATCAAGCGGAAGATGCTCCCGAGTATATCTTGAAAACTGGGAGGGGGTGAGTCTAATATCCTCCGGACTTTTTATCCATTCAACTGCTATATGCTGCTATATTTCGCTGACCCAATATAAAGTGGGAACCTGCCGTGAGGGTGTTAAAATGCCCATCTTGGATGTATCAGACTATATCTTCAATTTATTGGTTTTTCTAGATATTCAATAACTAGTTTAATACCCTGTGATGATTTCCGAGCCTTTCTATTCTGATAAAAGTATCGAGAAACTAATATCATGGTTGTTATTGTAGAGATGGCGATTGGGGGCGCAGCTGGGTCAGGTGTTAGTCGGTCCTATTAATGTATCAAGATGCTTGTTTGGAATTTACGTGATGGAAAAGGATGCTTACGAGACGTAGCTAGGATGGCAAAATGTGACATGTATAGTGCTCAGAATGCTAGCACCGTAGACATCTCTAGCGCTATAGTGATATATCTAGTAGCACGGGTTATGAGTTAGGCTCGATAATAAAAGTTTAAGTACTTGAGATGTTTCTTCCAAAAAGTGAGTTATTATTTCATACGAGGGTTCTTCCAGGCATACAAGGTCTTTTGTCATAGCTAGCCATGCCAGTGGTGTGTCAGACATATGATAATGTCCCCTCTCGAGTACAACAGTAGGAATTTTGAAAATGGGGCCGGAATGACTATGGAAGTAATTAGCTCGTCCATCCTTAATTGTGCAACGCGCACAGATGAGGCCATGTCGATCCCCAGAAGCTGAAGAGTATTTCATTCGAGTGCAAGGTTCCGCTTAATATCGATTGCCTTTTTTGAACATGGTTGAGTCCTTTCGAGTAATTATCAGAGCGCAGTGGGCATGAACTCGGGAGTGTTTTTGGGGCTTACGTTTACTTAGGCTTCCTCATCGTTGAGGTAAGAAAAAGGCTAGCTAAAGCTCTCCACTACCCAAAGTCACAGGTAGGGGGTATGGATCACCGCTGAAAAGCGTCCTTATTACACTTCAAACATGGTTCTAGGTAGAATCTTATTTTATCGGATGTTCCTCGTAGCATGCGACTCCTTTGACATAGTTGATCTCTTCAATCATTCTATGATTACCGGTTAGTTTCGCGACAAGGAAACTAATGATCGTTTCTCAAAGCGACCGTAGACAATCATAATGGGTTAACTTTGCACTCATTGAGCGAGTAACTCCTGAGACCATTCCCTGGACCCTCCTAGGTATTCATGGCTATAGGATAGGTAGCTAATAAGATAAGTGATCGACTTGCTTGCGAAGGCTTGCTCTGTTGATTGATTCCACTGCTTAAGATAGTATGATAAAAAAGGGAGGTTATATGATAGAGTTTTGAAGGAAGAAGAAATGTACATGGAGTAGCTATCAATGGGATAAAGATAGGCAACGATGCTCGTGTATATATTTACAGCAGTGTCATTCGAACATGTACGTATAACTGATGTGAGTCCAAGGATAGAAGGGGAGAGCATTTAGTTGTTCAAGTAGTATCTGAATGTCTAGAGAAGCATATCCACAAGCTATAGATGAATGACGCTGTTGCGTCTGGCATGTTGCCCCAACCGAGAAACTTGGACACCTGGTGGATGATAAGATAACCTTCTCTTGAGTATCAGTAATGACACGCTTCCCTACCAACAAGATAATCATCTTGCCAAAAAAAAAAAAAAAAAAAAAAAAAGAAAATCGTCTATGTACTCAAGGCATATACCGTGTTTATATTCATTGATTTGACAGCATATTCTATATAGTCGTTCTTACTCTCAATCCTCTTCCTTGCCTATGATTTCTTGCTAAGACCAATCCACCCGCGTTTATTGGCAATCTCAAGTTTCATAACTATCACTAATCCTGCAACATGTTCTATTATTCGGACCTCATGCAGTAAATGTACAAAGCCAGGTAAAATCTACCCAAATCAGGGTGACGTGTGCCCATAGATTGAATTGCACCCCCGTATAATAGATCACTATTACCAGCGCTCAGTACATCCCCCGTATGAGGCAACCTGAGGTTGGCACAAACAATCCTCTCCGTCTAAACAGAGGTCGACGAGAAAGTAGGGTTAGGTTCGAGTTAAAATCAATACACGAGCCATACACAACTGACCACACACGGTTCATGGAAGGCTAGAACTATAGGGCCTTTCGGCGACAGCGAATTATATACCACTAGTAGCCCACTTCCACCGGGACATAAATCATTTATTATGAATAAACTCGCCACCTGCAGCTCTGTATGCGGTGAAGTTATCAACTCTAGGATGAAAATAGGCAGCAGCAACTCTCAAACAAACCTCTGCAGGAGTGTCTCCTATCATGTTGTTGCTTACCCCAACAAGGAGGTACACCGAAAACATCTCCTTACAGATAGTATCGTAATGTTCATGGGGGACTACCAATGCCTGGAACTGAACTTTGTGTGGATCTCATCATGGCTTTTGCTCGTAGAATTTCAAGTACTCCACAACTATTGGGGTTGGTTGGTATTCTATTTTGATATGAAGCACGGAGTAGAAAACGCCGCTATGGGGACTGCCACATAGGGGGGGATCTTAGCTAAAAATGGATGACAGGGAAGAGCCAAAGTTAGTATCAGGGCCAAAACCCGTGTTGTCCGAAGGTTTTGTCAGATAACATGAAAAGTTGAGAGTGCGGCTATTCAGCCCCTGACCCAAAGTATCTGCTGTATGGAGTAGTGGGGGAGTTTCCCCCCCC
>ML732236.1:0-83354 GCA_009176345.1 Aspergillus leporis | reverse complement strand
TTAATTTTTATTTTTGGCCTTTTGCCCACTCTGTTGTTGCACAATTGAAAAGTTTGACTATAGCACACCCGATATTTATTGGTTGTCGCAGCCATTGCTTACATAGGAACAAAAGAGATTTCTTTGACCACATGGCAAGATCGTCCCCATTGGAACTCACTCTATCACAATTAAACCGGGCAATTTGCTGTTCGGATCACTAGATTGTCTCTCTAGATCAATAGCTCGGAATAGATGATATGCCGAACATACAATAGGACCAAAGTATATCTTGAGCCCGCAAGATGGATATAGGTAGGTAGGCAGACAAACGTTCCTGCAAGGTAATTACCCGTCGATCATCCGCGCGCGTATACGGAAGTACGATGAACTACTGTTCGTAAAGGTTAACCAGATACTTTCAATGTCACACCAAGGGGATGGTTTACCCCACTGTTCTAGAAAGCATTGCGAAGCGAGGGGGGTGGAAGGAGACAAACTGGCTGGAGAGCTAGGTTTGAGACTATGCAATAGAGTCTCAGACTATCGAAACGTAGTGATACCAATATTGGGGAAAGTTCGGAAGATTATCTTCGATCGATACGGACTCGTGGGCTCGTGTGTGAGACATTTTGGAACTCCAGTATGACGTCAGTTGGGCTCAAGGAAAGTTTCGAAACCTCCGAATCTGGTCAAGACTCTGCCTACCATGGTAGTAGCCATAGCATACCAAGTTAGAACCGGGTCCAAGATCTGAGACGAACACTATTGCACATGGCAAACTTATCCTCGGCACAGAAGATATTGGTGGGAATCAATTTTTGTGGAACAGTACCAGAGGGCTAAGGAGACAGCCACCAGATTTGGGTTATACTATGGAATACAAACCCCGATGACAGGACAAGGAAAGGTTGATGCCCGCTTGAGCCCACTGCTAAACCTAGACCTAGGGCAGCCACAGGTACTAGTAGAGTCAAACTGTTATAGGGCGAGTTAAGGTCCTAACTACTAGTGACACGCCAGACTCTGCAATGACAAATTCCAGCCGCACCCGGCCACTTCCGCCCGTCAATGACCCGGTGGCAGGAAGCATCAAGACACTGCGCCACAATACGGAGAAATCAGCCACAGCTGCTCAAGGAGGTATAGTGGTTTACGTATATCGCGAGATCTAACCCTCCTCTGCCTGCTACGTCGCTCGTATTGAATTACTAGAGATATTATAAGAATCCACTTATAAACGGGCTAGAGTCTCTAGCACAATGCCACCAGTCTGGGTGCAAGACGGTGATGAGGATGCCATGTATGGTTTGGTTTTGCGAGATCGAGAATTGATCGTCGCCCTTGTTCCATCCCTGCACGATCTTTTGTCCGGCGATGGGGGAGGCCGCGCTAAACCAATCGGGGAGAATCTTTCTTCTTTTCTTTTCCATTTTGTGTGCGTTGGTACGGAGTAGCCTTAGTGCAAACTGCAAAGCCCCTCCCCAGTGGCGTTGACCTGTCCGCAATCCCCCTTGGCAGAGGTGGTGACTTCCGTACGTCAGTCACCTGTAGCCATGGTTGGTGGGTAAAGAAGCCATTCATGATTTGGTATTTTTAACCCCTACGTGCAAGACGCGGTTCATCTACAAATATACTTAAGTAAAGACAAATAAAAAAAAAGTTAAAAAGAAAAAGAAATCAGGAGAAGGAAGAGAGAGGTAGGGAAAATAAGTAAGCACTACACGTAGACCGCTTCAGGAAGGAGGTGAGCCTCTCGAACAGTCGCTTTGCACTGTAGAAGAGCGTAGTGTTGTCACTAATTATCTAGCCCTAGCTAGTATATTTTGACAAATCATCCGTTATGGGCGACAATCTACCTAACTTTACCTGTAGCCACGAGGGTCGCTCAGTTTATCTAGGCCAAGAAAATCTATGGCGGCATAGTTCGGCTGAAGCTTATTTGGTGATGGATCAACCAAATGGGAAAAAAAGGATAAAAATATTGAATTCTCAATCTCCGTTTCCTTGGGTGACCCAAAATACGCTTCCGGGGTTTCTACCCTGTCGAGCAAGTGGGCAACCCTCTTTTCAGATAACTGTCCGGAAATTATTGCCATCAGTCAAACCTTGCTTTATACTTGGTTAATCCTTAGGGATCGGTTTCCAATTGACGGAGACATGCCGAGAAGGCTGATCTTGGCATCTCGCTAACTTTGACTAACCCTAGATCCATCCAGCCGGATAAATTACCTTTCCTTTCTGGTCTCGGCTCTGACATGGGGCTGATAGACGGGTTCCAGATCGGAGAGATAAACGAGACAGGGGGTAAAAAAAAAAAGAAAAGAAAAGGAAAGAGAAATAAATATTCCGTAAATTATTAATGAATCAAATCAAATCACATCCTTTCATGACCAGAAGCCGTTATGACTCGAATCTGAGGAACGACATAAAAAATGATTGGCGTATGACTACGTGGCCTGATTCCTCAGGCATAAATCTGCCAAATCTGAGGGGGCTAGCGCACATGCACGAAGTCGATCCTTGCCCGGGCAGGTCAGATTTTGACAACTGACATCCACCGAACTCTTACCTACTGGAATCTACCATCGAACGTAATCAGGTCACAGGCTAGCCGTAGTATGTACCAACAACAAGGACCAATGACTCGGGTCTGTCTGATGGGCGGTTTACCGATCGTCCAAGTGGGTGGAGCACATCATGAACCTGTGAGTGGTGAATCGAGCTGACCCACGCACTAAGGATCCTACTTCATAATTCATCTCCATCGTAACTCCATTTTTCAGCTTCCGTCAAATGACCCCGTGGGCTTCTAGCATTGTGTTCAAATTGGTGAACTAGGATAATTCGGAGGGGGCGTTCTCGCGTATGAGCTCCGTACATCGAACCCTCGCTGCCTCCTTTCCCCCTTCATCGGACTTCCATTACTAGATACGAATGGCCGTGCCTGGGTCTAGTTCCCCCCTGTCAACACATGCCACTCATGTGGTTATCCTTTAAAAAATGGGCCTTAAGGTTCTGATGATCCATCGATCAGGCAACCCGAAGTTTGGGACCAGAAATCCCTCGTGGTGCAGTCTACCCATTGCGAAGGGTCAATCTTAAACACTCTTTCTGATTGATGTTGTCATATTCGCACTCCGAAACCCTATACGGCAGTCTCTGCTTCCGAGCGTTACCTGATATTATTCAACATATCCTTGAAGGACTACTGCCCTCTCATCTCTGCTGACGGCACGCTAATTTTTCCCCCTCTTGCCTACCCTGGCCGCCGACTTGAGATGTCATATGCACGGGGCAATGGATCTTGCATATTAATAGGTAGTCACACCAATCATTTCCAGCCACTCCTCCTTCATCTGCATGAGCTGGTGTAGTTAGGTACCTGTAGTTTCCAGGTTTCCCTGTCACACCTCCTTGGAGGGGCACGGTTGCTGTATCGTATTTTTTACCTACTCTGCACCTGATCTTGTGAATATTGGCACAGGAAGATAAGTCTAATTACGAGCCGATGCCTCCGCCCCTTCTGAGCAAGGCGGTGGTGGTATGATGACAGCCCTACTACTACTAAATATACTATAAAGGGGGAGGGAATTTTATTTCTACAAATCCTGATCTATTTGAAAATAATTAGAGGAAAATAACATACATCGATATAGGAATGAAGAAATAATAATAGAATGAAATAGAAGCCTTGTTTTAGCTTGAAAGTGATCTGACGTACAGTGACGGAAGCCGGATACCGACGTGGATCCAGGTTGAACACCTCGATTGCAGGTCATCGCGTAAGGAAGAAGTGGGGGTTTCGTGGAGAAAAAGAAGAACACCTCGGCGATCGGAGCCCTGACCTGGAAGTTGGAACATCTTGTCAACAAGCCAAGACTTCAGTCTCAAGTTAGTTTCTCTGTCACCCAACTCGCATAGACTTTGACCCCTTGTCGGGGTTGAAACTCTGTTTTGCCTGTCAGTCACATTGTCACCCAGTGTGATTTATCTCAGCCAACGAGCATCCCCGATCGAACATGCCCGTTAAATGAATTGCCTTGCAGCGGGAAAGATGCGGGAGCGGCAGCCATTGCCGTTGTCGTTCACTTTACCCTACAGATTGTCCAGAACTAGGGTACCCTGGGCATGCTACCCAATGCTAGGATAAGCTATGATTTTGTGATCTTCATTAGTCGTCCGAGGCGCCTTGACACAACTAGCGATGCCCACCAGTGGACCAAATCCAGCGTGGGACACTCCGACGATCTTTTACCTCTTGAAAAAAAAAAAAAATTTTTTTCCCTTTTCTTTAATTCTCTCAATTTTGATTGATTGAAAACAGAATTTTGCATCGTAAATTCTCTCTTTTTTTTTTTCCGGTTTTTAATTTAACCTCTTGATTATATTTATCTTATTTTTGATTCTAAACTTCCAATTACTCTGTACACGCCCCACTGCTTCCCTTCAGATCCTTTCCTCGCCTTTTGGCTTAAACTTTTGTAGCCATTCCTGCTCCGGACCGTTGCTCTGTGACGAAAGTTATTATACTTCCTTACACCTGCACTGCGCCAATAGAGGCAGGAGTGAGCCAGCCCAAGGGAAATCGGTACATTTTCCACAGGTTACTAGACGGTTCTTACCCATTTGATACGAGGGTCTACTGGTATTCGTTAGCCGCCGTATTTGCGAATTTTTCCGTAGCTTTTACTGACTCGAGTGGCATGTAATTTCATTTATATTTTTCCCTTGTGGTATCTTTTCTCCACCGCGTTCATAACGACGGTCATTTCAACGCTCGGGTGGATATAGCCTCGAATTGATGAAATGGCAAGAAAGCCCGATTTGCGCCACGGACACTAAGACTGAGTAGGCACAATGTCATTCAGAGAAACACTTAACCAAAGTTAGTATAGTATTGTAAAAGTGGACGCGGTGTTTCGAAAAAACGAGACACTAAGTGATTAGCTTGTTTCTGGAAGTCCGCTAGTCATGAACTCCTTGGGATTGTGGAATGGAGTTTCAGCCATGTTTTGTCCTTCAGTGGCTTGGTGTGGCCCTGGGTCTTTTGTCTCTTTACTTACTGACAAAAGTCCATATATTTACCTTCCTAAAATGCAGATGATAATAACAATAATGAATGAACTGACTCATGAAGGGA
This sequence comes from Aspergillus leporis, assembly GCA_009176345.1. Lineage (NCBI taxonomy): Eukaryota > Fungi > Ascomycota > Eurotiomycetes > Eurotiales > Aspergillaceae > Aspergillus > Aspergillus leporis. The sequence goes on along the minus strand of ML732236.1, from coordinate 78,232 downwards.
TAGTGGAGTTCCAAATATAACTAGATGACCCTTATTCGATACGTTCAAGATAACAATGTGGCAGCCATGGATTTAGGGGTTAGTACGGAAATGGTATCATTTATTTTAACCTTTTCGGAGATAGGGCGGCAGTGAAATCTCATACATTAGACATACATACACACATACATACAAGCGGAGTACATTCGTACAGGGCCCCCATGAAACTGAACATGGAACACAGACAGGTAGACCTGCAGTTTTAGACCAAAGTACTCTGTAGATGGTTGACAACATCCAGGGCGTTCCTCTGAACTGTTCTTCTGCAACGCCACCTGAGCGATTGGATATGCTAACTCATTTCTCTCTCCCCGCCTCTTTTTCTTGTTCTATACCTCCCACTTCCCCCCTCCTCCTTATCCTTACCTGGATTGTTGGTTCTCTTATTGGTACCTATCTACAACCAGGCTGGGAAATCGCTTCGAGATCCCTTGGACCCATCTGTCAAGACAACCTTAAGAATGGGATGGATTGATAGGGCACGGTGAAAAATTGAATTAAATTATCTAGGTAGAAGAAAAATTAATTCAACTTTAATTATTCGTCAAAAATCTCTTTTAACTCTTTCCTGGGAACGGCCCCTCTTTTTCTTTTCCCTTCCCTCGCAGCCTTCGCATGCCTTCTGGGTACCGACGGAGGGAGTGACGGCCGACGGTAGTTTGTGGCTCGTCTCCACTCACACCCACGATCGTCAGTTTTCTTGGATCCCTGCTGTTGCCTCTTCCATGGAAGGCATAGACGATATGGAACTGGAGCGTGATTGACTGGTGTGCCAAAGATTTTATTCGGTGTTTTCTAAGCGCACAGGTAGTTAGTCCAGCAGGACTTTCGGAGAGCGTAGCGGGCATGATCAAGCATAGTAAAGTTCTTTCAATTCTCTGCCTTTATTCATTTTTATTTATATTTTTTATCATTTTTTTTCTATTTTTTATTGTTCCCTTTTCTGTTTTGGTTATGTACATGATTCAGCATGGATAGAATAGGAAAGGGCGAGCCCAAAATTAAAAATATTAAACAAACATAACATATTTTACTTTTTTGAAAAGAAAAATAAAATAAAATAATAATAAGTCCTGAACAAACCTTTTTTTTATTTTTATTTTAATTTCAATTTTTCAGTTAATTTAATTAATTTTCTTTCCTTAAAAATCATATATTTTTTCTTTTCTGTTCTCAAAGAGAGATCTGGTTCCACCCAAGCCAGATCCAATTGTTGAGCTTGCCTCCCTCCTTACCTTGCATAACCTTGGTTCAGCTGTCTCCATCGTCATCGTGTGCGGCAATGTCACTAAGCTAACTCTTAATTCAGCTCTGGCTTAGTATAATTGTTACTTATTATATTATTTGTTCGCCCATGCCTCCTCTATCCCTCTCCAAACTCTCCTAAGAATTCTTACTACGATCGCCTAAGTCTTCCCCTCATCCTCTGTATGGTTCATTTTTAATGCATTGAAATTCCCCTCTACATTTTCCATCACCGGTTTCCTCCATTCCCCGGAAACTATATCGCCATTCCGCACCAGCCCACCCTATCGCACCTGCCATCCAACCAGCGCTATTTGCTGGATCCTTGCCAATCCCCGATATCTTGGGTTATACAAAAGCCGCAGGTCGGCCATACTGTTGTGCGATTATTTACATTCTAAACCTGACCCTCTTTTGTCAATACGCAGAAGTGGGTGATTTTGTCTTTTCGTCCGCATCCCGCTCTCCACAGTGAATCTTTCTATGTCCCAGCCCCGTGAACCGGGCAAGGGTTCTGAGAAAATGGCCATTTCGTACGCAAGTGGGCTACCGGCCGATCATACTCAGGTCCTTCCCTCCTTCAGAGAGGTGAGTTGAGCAACTGTGACCGGACCACAACTGGTGTAGAGGCTAACCTGTTATGTATAGCTACTTCCGCCTCACCTCCATGATGAAATAGAGTCGACTTCATATTTCAGTGCTCGTCAGCATTCGCGCGAGCGTCCCGCCTCAAATCACGATATGAACCCCAACCCCAGACCTGTATCGGGAGATTTCAGCCTTGCGCAGCCGCAATTAGCGAGGAACGCACCCCAGTATCCTTCTCGTGGTCCGAGCCCTATCCTGCCACCTATTCGCGATCTTCAATCACTACCAGAACGGAGTTTGAATCCCTCTACTGCCCCCTTCCCAGATGCCAGGGGACTTTCAAGACCGGACCCATTTGTGACGGCCGCACAGGAATTTCGGGGGAGAGCTGCGGGAACGCAGGGCTTTACTACCGCCGGTCGTCCTGGTCCAATGGGCGAGAGAGGCAGTGCGGACGCTTACATCTCAAATAATGGACCGGCTGTCATGCATAACCAGGTGGCTTACCCTTACCCAATGGCCTACCAAAGCGATTCAGAACAGGCCTCCCCGCAGGGATTGTCGCATACTCAGTCTTCTAATTTTGGCATTCTGGGCGATCCCATCGATTCCAAGAACAAACGTAGGCGGGGAAACCTTCCTAAGCCAGTCACAGACATTCTACGAGCCTGGTTTCATGAGCATTTGGATCACCCTTATCCCAGTGAGGAGGATAAGCAAATGTTCATGACTCGCACTGGACTCACCATTAGCCAGGTAAATCCTATACCTTTGTCTTTGTGTCATTACAATTGTTTGTGCTAACTAAATACTGCAGATCAGCAATTGGTTTATCAATGCAAGAAGGCGACAGCTACCTGCGCTCCGAAATCAGATGCGAGCCGGCGGGAATGAGCTTGATTCCCAGCGCCAGTCACCCTTCAGCGATGTGGAGCATGCATCATCGGAATCCATGCCCTCTCCCAGCCAGATAGCGTCTACGAGGTGAGCAATAAATGTTACTGGTACTCGTTCGCCGCCTATTCGAAACGACGTTTACCGCGATCGAGCCTGCATTGAAAACCATGGATGAATTTCGAGAGGGGCCGACTGAATCTTTTTTTTGTCTTTACTCATTCGAAAGCGATCACGAGGCAGATGCAGTACATTATGAGTCATGGGACAGAGTTGTCAAGACCGAATAAACGTACGATATCTGGTTGACGAATCTCCTTTTTCCGACATTAATATTTTTATCGTTATCTCAATGAGCCGAGTGACCGACGAGATCATTTTGATACCCTCTTATCGTTTCACTTATCAAATTCCGCCTTTGCATGAAAGCAACCTGCATTGGTTATGAGCGTGGGCGATGATACTTGTGAAGAATTAATCTCCCAGTCTCTCAAGAAGTCACTGATGTTTCCTTTCCATTTTCAACAATTTGTTTTGGGAGGTACTCTTTGTTCCCTTTTTTTTTATATTTTTTTTATTTAATATGTTTTATTGCATCCAAGGTGTTGGGATCTTTTCTTTCGTATCCTTTTGCGCTATACACAATTTTTGATATTTTGTTCCTATGATTGCTTTGAGCTTGTGACGAGATTGCGCCAATGCGGACCGAGCATCTAAATGACATTCCATGTACAGTACAAAGTATGGTTGATGGCAACATATAGGGCTAGACTCTTTTTCTTCTTTTTTCCTTTGGTGGTTATGTTCCTGGATTTGACGTTTTCTCAGTTGATAGACAAAACAGGACCAAGTATTGGCCACTGAATAATAACTGATAGATTGGAAATGACTATTTTTTGAGACGACTTGATTGAATTTTCCTCACTTGGCCCCTTCATAGGTGCTACCACGGTTTGCCCTGATTACGCTTGTCAGCCTCGCAATTGACCGATGCCTGGTTCCAGGTAACTCAGAGAGCGTCGAGTACCATATCGGTGCCAACTCCGAATCCAATAGGCGCAGATCATGTCAGATTGAGTGCAGGAACAGAGTGGCAAGAATTACGGATAAACAGGGCGACAAAGTTACTCTCAAATATCTCGATGGCGCGAGAGGGTCAACCATGGAACTAGCCCATTGCAACCACATCTACGCCCATGGGAATGGGACCGAGGCCGGCGGGACACACCGAGAGCGGTGACGGAAACCATGCTGTAACCACGCTGTAACAACGCTGTCACCACGTCAAGCAGGATCCCTTGTACACTAAAGTTTGGTTTTTCGGCTTGACGGAACAACCTCAATTGGGAGCACTTAATTTGCCGGCCTCGTGGTCCGTTTTGAGATCTTTTCCCTCACGAATACTACATTTGGGAAGCCGGTCTGGGTTTCCCAATGATCTTGAACTAGTTTAGTTATGCGACGGCTGAGCTTATGAACATAGAGGGGGTGGCGCCTTGTTCATCTCCATTCCTCTTTGCTTTTCTCAGATAAATAACAGATACGAGGTATGTCGATCACTTTTGGTTAAGGTTGCGTTTGAGTGAGAAGTGCCAATAAAAAAACTTGCCACCCTGGAATCTTTTTCTTAGGGTATTGTCACTAAAATAAGCGCATTAGGTATGCTAAGGGCTTTATCGGGATCTTCTCATTGGTTTTTATTTTATTTATTTTATTTTTTTTCTATTTCGTATTTGCAGTGCCAGTGCGGGATGTGGATGGTAGTGACGGATGGAGAAAGGACAGCGAGGCTACATAGCCGCAAATCGATTGGGTCTATTGACAGTGACACCGAGATCTGATCGCTAATGCATGAAGCATGGGGTTTGGAGTGAAAGCCACTCGGGATCTATCCGATCTATCACATGGCGGTGAATTTTGGCTTGTGGCTGAGCTTAAATGTGGCTCATGGTTCGCGGAGATTCTTCGGGATGGAACCACTTAACGTGAGGGGTGAAACTGGGTATCTCTTATGTCATCAAGATGGAGCAACAAGATCCAAAGAATGCTACCCAGAGATCGCAATCATTCAAGTGGGTTTCAGCTTAGGGCTGGGGAGGAGAGTAAACAAATCGAAAACGGCGACAAATCTTTTTTTTCTTTTGTTTTTTCCTCTTTCCTTTTTCCAAGAAGGGGAGGGGGGAATCACACCGTGTGTCCAACGGTCTTGCAGGTGGGGACGAATAACTCTGTACATGGTCAATGGCAGATCATAGGTGTAATCCCGATGATGGGTAGAGTAAGAGAAAAAAGTATGTAATTCTAATAAGGAAAGTACCTAGCATCCGACGTCTTTACCGCCCTGCATGATATTGACAGGAAACCGGTATACCTACATGTACTTATAGAGCAGGGAAAGCAAAAGAATGAAGAAAGGGCTACTATTAACTGACAAATTCCGCTTCCAGGGAGAGGGGGAGAGTCCAAAAACCAGGAAATGAACCCATCTGCACCCCGCCACCGAGACGCCCGCAGTAGATCTCCCTGTCTTGACTTGAAAGAGAGATCGCCAAGCCTACCAGAATCAGACAAATAGCGTTTCCCGAAAGGTCCTTGTGGTAAAATGGCCCTTTTACGGTGTAGGGGGGTGGATTGGAAAATCGCCGAACAAGTCCGTCGTAGCATCCTTGCTTTCAGGCCTATATTAGGTAGGTGATAGTACTACCGGATACAGCAGTGTAGTGTCACGCCCGCAGGAGACTTCGGTATAGATGGTTGGAATGGAACTTATTCTGCAAGGTAGGTATTGAGAGTCGAGTCGGTAAGGGTCATGTCCTGCATGAGTTCCACTACAACTTATTTACTAAGGTATAATCTTGTTAGGGTAAATACTTACAAAGAGGTAGAGCCATGCACCAGCCACTGAAAGTTAGCGGGCTCCACCCATGTCTTTTCCTTTTCTCCTCTTTTTGTAAACTTTTTTATCTTATTTTTATTTTCAATTTCTGCTCTTTTCTAATACAGTTATTACCTTAATAGGTGTATTAGTTAGGCCATGCATACAGTTAATTATTTTCATCTGCCCTTGAGTTCAATATACAAATATTCTTGGTCCTGGGATTGACATCTCCACCATTGTACTCCGTACTATCTGTAGGATATACTCCGTACTCGCCCGTCTATGTATCTAGGGTTAAATACAACAGTATAGTATGAATGGCATGATAATCACTACTAATAGTGATACATACTCCTCTACAACCCCAGTCGAACATGCCCGCTCAGACATCACCTGGGAATAGCCTACGAGCCAATCGCATCGCAAGGAACCTAGCTCTAGCATGCGCAACTCAAAAGACCACCTCATACCTGACTACCTGGAAAAAGAAAAACATGCTCACTATAGTAATTAGTTAGGTGGTACCCAGGGTAACCTTCAAAAAGTCATACCAAACCACTCCCTGCAAAAATCCACTCAATGACCCATCAACCAGCACAACAAAGAACAAAAATACCCTTTCATGTTTCCCCTTTTCCCAAAAGAAAATAAGAAGGCGATCAACGGGCATCAAGTTGTCACCTGCACCCCACCCACACCAACCGCACCCCCCCCCCCCACCGATCTACAGGCAGTTAAATTTCCAAGTACAGCTACATATCCCAAACAAGCCCCACGCATTAGTTAGCACCTGCAACTGCAGAATTAAACCATCCAAATTCCTAGCCGACGCTTCCCTGATCCCGGTATCCGGGATGTGACCAGGAATATATCATATGCACCGTGTACATGCAACGTGCGTTTGCAGCGGCCGTGCGGTCCCAGGTATCATTGTAATACAACATAAATAAATAGTGGTGTGTTTTGTGTCTGTGCTCTGGTATTGGCATGTTATACTTTCATTCTATTCATGGATTCTATATCCGAAGTGGGGAGGTGTCATGCACGATGCATGCATGTATATGTGGATTGTGTCATATTCAGGTTTTGATATCTCTTTCGATATGAAGATAGACTGGGTTGCTGCTAGGGTAGTAGAATATTTGAGGGCCTGTGCGGTGGTGGGTGTTTCCTTTTTCTCTATTATATTCTGTTCCTAGTTTTTTGTGGCTGTTTTTTGTTTTCTTGCTTTGGGCTAGGGTCTGGGGTAGTATTGTGTCGCGTGCGTGGTTTTGAATTTGGAGGAAGGGGTAAGTGTGGCTTTTGGATATGGGTTGGTTATCGGCTAGTATGCATTTGGTTTCTGGGTAGGAATGTGGTTTGTACCAAATAATTGTACTACTCATAAAGCCCGTTCTTTCATTTGGGTATCTGTACGGAGTAGGGTAAACCGTTGTGCCTGAAGTTAAGCTAATAAGCTCTTTTACAAGAGCCTCGTGTATTCGACAACAGGATGTAACTTACTTTGATATGGCACAAATTACACACTATAACATTCCTGGAGATTCTTGAGGGATGTGTAGAGAGTCTTTATTCCATTTTGAACACTAGTTTTATGGTAGTGTGGTGTACATTTCTCGAAGTCATGTTCGGACCATAATCCGACATATAGTCTCATAGATGAAACTACTGTCTATTGGTAGTATCTCTGCACATATATAAAGCTTAGACAGTAAGTTTACTCTTTGGGAATGAGGTTTCAGTAGATATTTATTAACGACACTTGCTACTGCAACTGAAGCTCAAGGCAAATGGCAAAGTTGAGTAAGGCGATGACACCCTTCAAACATAGCCAATTCAGAAAGTAGATACAGGTCTATGATGCGTATAAGAAGCCTGACATAATCAGAAGTATGGTTGTCACTTTTATTGGGACTTGATGTCGAATTCGACATCCTCCTTGACGTACTTCTCGAGTATCGTCCGTCTAGATAACTAGCCATAATATCCGAGAAACCATGAGAGGACAGACGCGGACCAAACAACCCAGATCAGTAACGCCTCGCCAAAACCGTGATGGCCGAAAGAAAAGCCCGTTGTTAGAAAGTGTAGGTCGATAATAATATACAAAAGCAAATGCATACCAGTTGTAAAAATCCGATATCAAACCCCGGGCAATCAACGAAACTGCAAAGCAGGCTTCGTATAAAGCCGACCTCTAGGAAAATTATTCCTTTTCTCACAACTCAGAATATCCTTAGTTATAAGGCCCCGAAGCTTCCGCCGCAGATCCTGAACGCTCGGCTCACCGTCCTTGCAATCCAAATCAAATGTCGTCGTGTAGAGCTGGAGGTCCGGTTCGCAACCCTCATCCATCATATCAAAGTAGTCTTCGTCTTCATCCTGGCCATAATCACAGTATGCGCTGGGTGCATAGCCTCCATCCTCCTCGCAATCCTCACCCTCCTCACATGCTTCGTAGATCTCGCTTCCGTCAGAATCGGTTTGTTCCTCTTCAACATGGCTTGGTCTGGCTTTTTTGAACACAACCATCTCATCGCCACCATTCTCGAGGATAAAAAGGCACTCCTCCAGGAACTCCGCGTATACTTGCCAGTAGTCGTGGCGGCTCGGGTCCTCGGGCATGGCCATTCGGGCGGTTCTTAGTTTTGCGTGATAAAGCATCGTGGATGGGAGTTGCCGGATATGTAGGCACATTCAAGTGCTACTTTTGGGTCCGACAGTCTTTAAGTAACATAGCTTTGTGGGAATACCGTTCTTTGTGTGACTTGACCGTGTTTCTTTGTGGGCATTGTTCTTTGTGTATTTTTTTTTTATTTTTTATTTTTAATGCTTTTGCTCCCGAGAGGGAAAGAGGGGAGCGGGCGGGCGTGGTTGATGAAAGGCAATTAGTTGTATGGTTTGAGTGAGCTCACGGTGGGTGAGCTTTGGGTGAATTATATTGGTCCTGGAGCTGGAGATGGGATGACTTTTTCGAAGGCGGTTACCGAGAGTGGATTTGGGGGCGCTGTCTGATTTGGGCAGAGACTGAGCTCTTCTTGGTCCTTCTTGGATCTAGCTGATAGAATTGAATTATTTTCACTTTTTTTTTTCCTTGGTGAGCATCGGTGTTGGGTGAAGGATTGTGTTGATTGTGGCTGAGGCGGCTTTGAGGTTGATATTAGAATGGGATTGTCTGGTATTGTTGGGTTTTGGCGGTATCTTTGTATAGTCTCTGATGAGTGACATTCGGGTGAATCCCAAACGAGATGCTTGAGAATGTTCGACTATCTGGGTCAGTTTCTTTTTGTTTTGAGAGGTGAGGGAGATACAAATGGCTCTGCCGATCGTGAGAGGAGCTATACACGGACGTCGCATAAAGTCTAGAGACAGGGACAACAACCATTATTAATATAGCTCTGTTTTGTATAGTAGATACTAGACAAGGGTCTCAGAAATAACCTTAAAATATGAGGTTAGATTAAGCATGTGGGAACTATATCAAATGACAGATGTAACATTCGCATGGCTGTTTATAGCGAAGAAACTGCGTAGTAGACATCAGCATACAATGACGGTCTACCTTCTTGAAGCAATCTTTTAAATGACCAGTGTCAGAATGCTGGATACCTCCATTTTTGACCCGATTCCTCTCAGCCAAGCTCTTGGCATTATCCTCTTTCATTCATATAGTTCCTTGCCAGTGAGTCGCATCCTAGAACCTCAGTACGTCAAAGGACGCCGGCCCTTGCACCCATATGCTGCACCCATATGCTGCAGCCTTATCTGTGCCAATAGCTTTCGAATAAAGCACCAGCTGGAATTATTGCTCGGCTATCAAAGGTATGGCAGGCTTTCAAGTCTGCGTAGTAACTTAGATTGCTGCCGAGCCCATCAGGCAACGAACTAAATGATCTTGCTTCCGTGAGAAGATCCCGAGCTAATGATAGTCACAAGTTGAAATTTCCGCAAAGCTAACATTCGGCGTACATAGCAGAAGCCCCCGGCCATGTTTCTAGCAGTAAATTCCTTGGTTGTTAGCCTTTCGAACCGTTATCCTAACCATTGAGACGATGCGAGTCAGGCTATGCCATGTATCTCCGCGCGCGGTCAGTAGATTCAAACCGACGTATGAGGACAATTCAGAATCAACGGCAAGTGTAATACTGTCCCTTGCCAGTGGAACTTGATATGTTCGATTTCTGCTTTGGCATTAAGACAGAAAAGTCAGATAGATGTGAATATTGCCATCTCCAATCCTTATGGTATTGACCTTTAATATCTTATACCCCTATATCGCTATGTACTTTTGAAGAAAAAGCCCTAGGGGCAGAACTCGACCATAACAGCAAGTCTGTGATATTGCCAGTTGAACGGGGTGTAGTTGTTGCATCTATGTCGAGTGCTATTGAAGACAGTAAGGACCATAACTTTGCTGTTCCCAGTTAGGAAGACGCCAGATCGCATGATGACACATCTATGAAGATCTATAGCGCGTTGACCGTCTTCGAGAAAGCCTTCGTTAAGATCTATAAGGTGTCGGACGTTAGTTGCCTTGCTGGGTAGTTGTATCTCTACTAATATACTTGTTGATTGGAACCGAGAAACACGAGGATGAAGAGTGCCTTCCCGACAGGGAAGAGACTGGGATATTCTGTAAGAAAGTTCATAGCGATTGAGGAGCTTCTGCCGTATTCAGCTTTATCCCGAAAGCATTATCTGCATGCATCTTCTGTCGTATGGCATATGGGCCCTTGTCGCAAGAACGTGGCGAATCCGTTAGGTAAGAAAGACTCAAGAAATAGCTACATGAGCTACTCTTACCCAGCCAATTTAATACTTACCACTCAGCTTGTAAATTACTGAGCACCACCCAAGATATCTCATCAGTTCTGAGTTGCCTCTTGTATGAGAGAATATTTTCTGTCAGAAGAGACCACCACACTCCCAGTCATCTTTGAACTCGCAGGCTGATGGACAGTTGCCTCGGGCCATCAAGATTGATCTCCTCTTCCTATGCAGGAAGCAGCTGTCTAATGATGCCAATTGAGGGGGAAGTTGGGGTTTTTCTCCGCAATGGATGTATGACACACAATCTGCAGGCTGTTGATGCCAAGATAATCTCACTAGTGTCTCGTAATGATGAACGCCATGGGATGTGGTCACTGGGAGTGCAGCTTTCATTAGTCAAGCCGCAGTGAATACGAACTTCCTATATCATGTATGGGGATGAGCAAATGAAGGAACCGGGGATTGAAACATCCTAGTGGTCTAAATGGAATTAACTCTTTATACTTGGTTCTGTTTTGTCATGGAATGGAACGTTACCCCAAGAACCCTTGGCGCTCGATGATCGCTATGGTTAACCTGGGGGAAAATCTTTCGTCTGTGCCATTGGAACAGTAGATCTTAGGGCTGCCCTAGGTAGTTGATGGTAGCTCCTGCCTAAGTGAGAAATGCAAGAAGACACGTGCTGTATCATGTGCCTGATCGTCCTTGACTTATGCACGGACGCTGCACTCACTTCTACACTACACCAAACCCCACTTACTTCATCTATTTTGTCGCCATCACTAGGTAAATTGATTTCAACTCAATGCAAGGTGAGCAGCCTTGGACGTGCGTTATGATTTCTTGCTTTTTCGATGAAGTCGAAGCCCGACCTGTCGCGTTCGATATCTTCAGAGATACGAGCTTCTATTCTTCGATTACTATAACAGGAGCTCCGTATCTGCCCATGGCCTAGCGCCGAGAGCTCCATATGAGGCCGAGAAAGAATCGCTGCGGCGTTCAGTCAAAACGGCGTTCGATTTCGTGATATAGCAGAACTGTGCGCTAAGCACTAGTCATTAGCGCAGGATTTGCCATTCTTCTTTCCTACCTTTCTTCCTGTGGAAGACTCCGAAAGCAGAAAAGAATGGCACGACTGAAGTAGATTGACACATTCATTCCCTTCTTTTAACAAATCAATTAATATAGATAGATGCAGGTACGATACTTGATAAGAATGGCGATACTGCATGTTTCGGTTGGGTTTCGGGGAAATCCGAGGAGAATCGACTACGTGTCTGGAATGATATCTTAAACCTCTCATATTACTGCAAACAGAGCTCTGATTCGGCACCGGGTTATGCCAGTACTGATGATTGAATTTATCGCCCAATGATAGCATGTGAGACATGTTATATCCGATGCAACCATTCTATCAAGCCGGCGGAGTAAAAGATTGCATCAATCGCCAGTGGTGCAGATCAGGTCCTCCTACTGGACCGCTTTAAATGGAAAAGGGATTAGGTTGAACAAGGGTACGCTTGGCATCAGCAAAGTACGGTCGAAGATTGGTTGGAAGTTCGATCATCCGCTAAGTAAGCGCCCCAGTTCGTCCCTTTTATGTTACACCCTTGGCGCACGCTATCCTCCATGGGGTTTTAACTTGAAATGGTTGGCGACAGCGAAACTTCGGAAGCATGTGAAGAAACTAGGGCATGATTGATTGATGAACTTGCGCCTTTTTCTTCCAACCCCTCAGGCCAACACTGCTGTACAAATGCGCTGCGGTCCAGAAGCGGTCTAGGCCCGGAGAAATCGATGTTTGGCGTGGCACTAAAAATTGCTTAACACGCTAATATTCTTGAACACAGTTTTTTTTGGGGGGGGGGGAATTGTTGAGGCTGTCAGCGACGGTCAGATCACCGAGTGTATCCGGAAATTGAAGGGCTTTTTGAAAGGTTGCATTACTCCGCTTATTAGTACAGCAAATCAGTGCTAGACCAAAGTCTGATCCTGTATTCGGGGCTCTAGATGAACGGAAGACAGCACCTTGGACATTGCATACCGCAAGCCAAGCTCTCTACAGCAAAAGTGGTTCCTCACACGGGTGTCTGTTGAACTTCATCCGGTCCCTAGAGCGGGTATCTGAGAACACTAGCTCTCCTTAACAGAACAGTTATTAATATGTTCGTTCCGCTCGAAGACAAGGGGATACTGATACGTATCCCTGATGGGGAGCAGATGACCCGGAGAAATTGTAAATCGAATGATTCAGGCCACCTCCACCACGGATGTGCCTGACGAGCATCAGACTAGCGGTCAATGGCATTGTGAACAGGGCCCTAGAAGTGTCATGGTTTTTTGTTGGCTAAGAACCTAAGTGCGGGTGGCAGAACGCTATCCTGCCACTATGCAATAACCAGGAACAAGCCCGTTGCTAACCGTTTGGCCAGGGGCTCAAGGTTGCATTGCAGGATTGGCTGTTTGAAGTAGAGAAAAAAACTCTTCACGAGAAGTCAACATATACGGGTTTATAAGGCAATCGCGCGTAACCTATTGACTATACTTCGAAGGATCTGATATCTCATGATCTGCGTGATCGGCTTGCCTCCTATCTTAGATCACCCGACTTCTTCAAATCAGCAACGACGCTCAGACATAAGCCGTTGAGAAGGAAGAGCGACCAGTACGAGAAAGAGCGGAAAGGGGGAAAATTAGGATGTGCGATAAAAAAAAACCACCGCTGTTCCTGAGTCAGGACGAATGATGGGCAAAGTCAGGCACCTTCTGCTTTGGGGGGGGTACGCCCGATCGCAAACCGTCAACCGGTTCAATGATAAGAGACACATGCTATCGACAAATCAACGGAGGTCAAGATTAGCGGCAGTCCTTAGTTAATTTCGAGTCGGGGTCAACCTTACCCAACCCCCTCATGAAAGCGGGCCTTCCTTTTGGATCCGGTTTACATCGGAGTCGCAGGTGCAATGGCGCACGTCAATCAACCCCTCTCTTGTTGCAGCGTCCCTAGTACGGCAAAATCAACCTTTCTATTCTTCTAGAAACCACCCCCTAGGGACTCGGATCTGCACGGATTGGTCGGAATTTTCCGATTAGTTCGCATTTACCCCAGGTCAGAAATGGACTCTCAATCTAATGGAGCCTATTTCGTCAACTTCCAGCGAGCTAGCACAATCTCCTCTTCAAGGCTGGCGGTGGGCTGTTAAAAGGGTCAATTCCCTCCCCACCTGTGTGGATTCTGAATGATTTGCACGGGATCCTTGCTTGGTTTCCACAATTTTCAGCTGCTCTCAGCCTGTGTCTGCTTGCCGATTGTTCATTTGATCAACAGGATAGACCACATATTGTCTAATGTCATGACTAGATCTACTGTCGAACCCATCAAGTACGAGACCCCGTCGTGGGAGCACAACAGCGTGCATGTCTCCGACGACAGCAGGAGAATTAGCTCCAATGTCGGCGACGACGCAACACGCCCAAAGGGCCGCATTCGACGCTCAATGACAGCTTGTAATACCTGCCGCAAGCTTAAAACTCGATGTGACCTTGATCCGCGAGGGCATGCATGCCGTCGTTGTCTTTCCTTAAGGTCGGGTCTCCACTTTACCCAATCTCTTACGTCAAAATGGAGGAATCCATGCCCTGCCAAGCCCAAATAAGCCTTTCCAGGCACTAATGCTTTCTTTATAGAATCGATTGTCAGCTCCCTGAGACGAGCGAGCGCTTTCAAGATAATGCTCCGATGTGGTCAGACGCGACGACAGCCATCCCTTCTATCGAGGAGCGACTCACTTCCCTTGAGAGGAGTATGAGGGAAATGACTGGCATGCTCCGGCAAATCTTGAACCAAACACCGAGCGTTTCTAATATATCCGTACCTCCGTTGGCTCGGAGTGTTCATACGGATGAAACTGCCTCTGTCGAAGGAGGCTCATTTGGCCCGTTCTTGCCTAAGCCCGTTCGACTAATCCAAGACCTCCAGTCGGAGTTTTTCGGGGAGACAACCCATATTCCAGTTGAATCTCCTTTCTTGGGTGTCAGCTTTGAGAAAGGTATCTTAGACTCTAAGTTATCTCTGAAGCTGGTACAGCTGTATGGTCACTTGTCGCGTCAATCAGCTTCTGTAGCCGCTAATACCTGAGCTAGATTTGTGGATAATTTCGGCCCGCTGGTCTCTATAAATAATCCATCCGATTTTCATAATGAGATGAGGAAAACCGACTCGTTATTATATAGTACTGCTTGTCTGCTGGCTTCGCGATATGTGCCGGGTATACCGCCACCGATCCTTCATGCAATGAATCTTCAAGTTCGACATAAAGCAGTCAACCTATTATGGGAGAAACCACCATTGAAGTACGAATCGCTCCAGGCACTTGCTCTACTTTGTCTATGGCCCGCGGCAGTCCAGAAAGAGTTCCCCATAGACGGCTGGTTGTTGAGCGGGACTGCAATCAACCATGCCTTTATCGCGTTTGACTTCCTAAATCATGCACCTTCTGAGCTCCTCATTGATGACGACATGGCCGCTCAACTGCGACTCTGGAATGCGTTCTGCTTGACGCAGTTGCAGTAAGCACTACACTTTTCACTTAAATTCGAAGTTACTAATACCAAAATCAGTTTTGCTGTTGGAAATGCACGTCCGTTTCATGTACCACAGAGATATCTCGATTACTGCCCACGGCTTCTTGAGCATCCTGCTGCTACAGTAGAAGATGGAAAGGTTGTAGCAGAGATTCAGCTGTACTTGATCACTTTGAGGCTCCAAAGCAACGAGCAACGCATGCGATTTGCGGATGTTGAGTATGAAGAGATCGAAAGGTGGAAGGTGGAATGGGCCCACCTACTTGGTAAGACTCTATCATCAGGATCTCTTTCAATAGAAAACTAATTAATCAAAAGCTGGTGACGAAAACTCCACGTTTGAACTCAGTCTCTGGTTTTGTCAAATCCTCCTACATCGGACAGCAATGAGATTCCAGGCAGAGTCCGAGCGGCTTACGTCGGATATTCTCCAGGGGTCGCGTCTAATTATATCGAAGTTCCTACAACTCCGATTTGCCACTGCTTTGAGAATTGTCGATCAGGCATACTTCATTGTCGGTTATGCCGCTCTAAATCTCTGCGATTTTAACTTTTTGGACCCCCTCATTGAACAGATCCAAATGTTCCTACTGCATTTGTCGCCAAATGAAGAGCATATTGCATACCGGTTTTCATGCATGATTGCGGAGTTCAAGCGTCGTTGTGCCGAATGCAACGATCCATGCAGCGCAGTCGATGGTTCTCAATCCTCGTTCGGAGACGCCCGGAAGTTGAGCATGGAGCAGGTGCAGTTCGTACCCCCATTAGTCGATAGCATGATCGATGGGTACCGCTCTTTGGAACAGCTGATACCCGAGGTCATGCCACAGTCATTTCCGGAAAGTGTTCTTAGTGGTATGGCTGTGACCGATACTATCCAAGTAGGGTCGGCGCCTTACTGACGAATGCTCAGTGTCGCAATAATGGTCTAACGGAAAACGGCGTCGAGGATTATAATTGTCCGGGTTGGATATAAGGATGCGGTGCGAATTGTAGCATTGGTCACACGAATTATCTCGTATCTTATTTAAAACTACCCCTTCTTGTTTATATAATTTATCTTTGAGCACCATATCTATAACTATGAAGATATGCATGCTCTTTAATTTCTTCCTTTCTATGGCTTTAGACTCAATTATTACTATCTTTCTCGTGTTCCCTGTTTAGCTCTCTGTTTCTATATCAGCAACTCAGAAAAGGAATCCGAACATCTACCAAGCCCTGATCCCCAACATGTTCGACATTCAAGTACCAAGCTGGACCAACTGCCAAATGGTAGCGCTAGTAGGGTGTGATTTACTAATCAAATATACTACCAAAGCCTGTAAAACATTCCATTTCCTGACTATAAAAAGACCTAAATGTCATCCGAACTCATGAATTACCTCGAAATCCCGAATTCCAACGAGATAAGGCCAGAGCAAATTCCAGCGTGATATATTCTCCTCTTATGAACTGCTGCAAACCTTACTCCCACTCAACTTTGCAGATGGATACAACACCTTTGGTAATCCCTTCTCCATAGGAAGAGGTACCTTGCCGTCCAATCCCACCGTCACCGTCGAACAAGTAGTTATCTCAGTCAGTTGCTGCCCAGCCGTGTATCCCGTTCCAGTCAAAGAGAGCGTGTACGAACCACCCGATGAGCCCTGATTAGACAAGACAGTAATGATCTGCGAGCCATCGGTACCCTTGCGCATAGCAATAGTCGAAGCATCCTGATAAACAGGCCAGTTCTTTACGCCAATCAGTTAGTCTCCGGAAAACAAAGAATAGAGAACGGTGTCTATCTTCCTGTATCCACATAGCATATACATACCTTGTAAGTCAAATAACCACTATCGGTACTAATCGCATGATTCCGGATCGCATTCGAAGAAGCAATCAGCTTGTATATCTCGCTGGTCGTCGAGTAGCCCGAGAACCAGGTTGCCTCGCGATTGGCGGGGTCGTTTCCGCCCGCATAGTGCTGTTCCTGACCCGCGTAGATGATGGGAAGTCCATCTGCGAGGATGATGAATGCTGCTACGTTCTTGGCTAGGGACATGTCGTTTGTGTACCTTTTGCCGCTGTTAGATTGGGTGGGTGGTTTTAATATTGGGGAGAGAGAAGCTTACGAAGCGAATCGCGGATTGTCGTGGTTCTCGACGAATGTTCCTAGTAATGTTGAATCGGGACAAGTGGATTTGACTGTGTTAATCATGTTGTAGAGGTCGCTTATACTCCCGGATGTTGATTTGAAAGCATTGAGGAGGGGGTAGTACCTGGTTTCATAATTTTTTACCTCATCATTAGACCGTGTTGATGGAGGATCTGGTATGTATCGGGGGCTGAAGGTAAACCACTTACATGGGGTAGTTTAGGACTCCGTCCATGACGTTTTGGTAAGGGCATGTATAGGCCGGGTCGCCGTTGAGGACTTCCCCGATGCAGTATACGCCCGCGGCCTGGTTGTAGCCTGGCCAGAAGTCTTTCTGGACGTGTTTGACGGTGTCGATGCGGAGGCCGTCGACTGGTGTTGTTAGTATTTGGCGATTGGCTTTCTTGGATGTAGGGGTGAGCGTGGAGAGCGGATCTTACTGGAGTAGTTGGATACTAAGGCCTCCACCCAATCGTACCAGAGACCCTTGACGTCTTCGCGGGTTGTGTCTAAGTCAGGCAGGGAGACACTGTTATCGCCCAGCCAGCAGTTCTCGGACTGGGTCTGGTCGTCGTAGTTCTGGATGAGGCAGAAATTGTGGAAGTAATCCTTGGAGTTGAATGGTTTGAACACACTATAGTCGACTGAGTCGCCGGCTCCATCGTAGCCCTTTTCCCATTGTGTCAGTACAAGACAGATATCCATATCTATATCTATGTAGTCAACATAGGGCAAAAGGAAGGAAAAGACGAACCATATGGTTGGCAACCACGTCGACCATCAGATACATTCCCCGGTCATGGAGAGCCGAAGCAAGAGCCTTCAGATCATCTGCAGTACCGTAGTTCGAGTTAAGGGCGTATCTAGACTCATTGTTGGCTAACGTCTTAGAAAGAGGGTAGTAAGTGAAAGATGAATTACATATCCTGCTGCCAGTAGCCATGGTAGGCGTCTCCGTATGCGGTGTGCTGAGGTAGCTGGCCAGTGACAGGTGTGATCCAGATAGCTGTGAAGCCCATTCCTTGGATGTAGTCCAGCTATATGATTGTTAGCACAAGATCAGGTTATATTTCGATGAAACGGGTGTAACGCGACAATGTACCTTGTCGATGATGCCCTGCCATGTACCACCGCAGTATTTCTATCTGACATCAGCAAAACAACAAAACAATAGCCCAGGGTAGATAAACCAACCCGATCCTCAGTATTGCAAGAAGCAGTAGTCGACCCATCTGTCCTCGCGAACCGATCCGTGAGCAAGAAGTAAATGGATTGCGATCGCCATTCTGCGGGTGTCGCAGCGAAAGCCGGTCCAAGGACCTGAAGGCCGCAGAGAACTAATGACCACCAAGAGACCATTCTCAATTTTCCCGGATTTAGGGAATGACTGTTGATGTAGATGAGAAGCTGACTCGGTCCTGTTGATGGTTAGACGTAGACTCGAAGTATTCATCCCCAGCTATTTATACCTTGTGATATCTCACGCGTGCATCTGTCATCGGATCCGTTAAGCAAGGGGTACGTTTCATTAGTATGACTCGCAGAACAGATTTTAATTGATATTCTTCAGCCCGATGGCCAGGGAGATGTGATTCGTTGCTGCGATGTGATTAATTTCTTTAAATTTCCGCCCCCAGTCGGTCTGGAGGAACTTGGTTGGATAGCTGCGGTTGATCTGCATTGCAGAAACGACCGAGATGAAGCGAACGGCCCGGGGTTTCCTTGGAATGTTCTCTATTTACTTGTTTGCTTGGATACGGTCTCCGACGGAAGGGATTGGCGTTCGGTCTAATGTATCATGAGCACGGATACTGAGAGTTTGTCCGTGGTGCATTGAGGCAGGAGAGCCCTATATTGCTTCGCCGATTGCTCAGCGATTCCTGGATATTGTTGCCTACCATATTGCCCTTGCGTCTTAAGCCTGGGGTCTATTGTTCTAAAGCCCGATTCGTTGAAATTCTCCATTTATGGCGTAACAACTTCCGAGATATATACATATAGTAAATGTACCAAAACTTGCTTATTGGGCTTTCATCACCAGTCCAGTACCCAATCTTTCGCCCATGCACCATCAGCTGTCTGATTTTGTAAGCCACTTACGTGGAGAACCTGCGAAGTAGCATTGTACTCAATGGAGTCAGATGAAAGCTTCTGGCCATTGAGCGTCATTGAGGATGGCTTCTCGGCCACGCCAAGTATGGTCACATTGGCCAGTGGGTTCTCCTCCTTCCAAGTACCCCGAGCAGAAGCCCGGAGACTCGAGTTAGATGCCAAGAAGTCAACGTAAAGCGTGTCATCTGGGTAGACACTCTCTCCATCGTCGAGGTAGAGCTCACCCGAGGCAGTTCCATTACTGCTCAGAGAAGCAAGGAGAGACCAAGGAGTCTTCCGAGAGTCGCGCGTGGTCAGCGCAACCTCCTGCATGGGCAAAATGCTACCACCACGCACAAAGACGGGGATATGGCCGAGTGGCGCTGAAATTGTTGTGTTGACACCAGGCTTTGCGTCAACAGCTGTCTGAGTGTACCAATCGTACCAGACCTCTCCGTGTCCTACGCCTGGGAAGACACCCTTGACGGTGTCTACCTGTGGCTCGAGAACGGGAATCACCATGACTGAAGGTCCTACCAGGAACTGAGTGCTAATAGCAGCTAAAGAGGGATCATTGGGGAATTCCCACGCAAGTGCGCGCATGACTGTAGAGCCCGTGGTGTGGGCCAGCTGGAACAGAGTGTAAAAATATGGCAAGATCGCGTAGCGAATGTTCATTGCAGCCTTCGTAGCATCGATGACAGATGCCCATCGGTATGGTTCTTGTGGAATAGCAGAGAGGACGTTGTGGTTGCGATAGAAGGGGAAAAAGGCTGAGAGCTGCATCCACCGGTTGCACAGCTCCTCATCAGTGTTCCCATTGAAACCGCAGGTGTCGACACCAAACATTGGAATGCCAAAGAGTGAGAATTGAAGGGCTTGCGAGATTGAGAAGAACATCGATCCCCATTTGGAGAAGTTATCGCCACCCCAGTGACCCGCCCATTTCCCGGAGCCGGCAAATGTAGAGCGGGCGATGATAAAGGGGCGTTTATCCTCCCACACCTTGAGCAATCCATGATAGGTCGCATTGATACCTTGATGGCCATAGAGACTGTGTACATCATACTCTTGGACTCCGTTCACATGAGTCGAATTTGGCGAGATGGCGTGAACGCTCAGGTCGTGTCCGGTCTGGACATGATTGATCACGTACGGAGGGTGTTCGACGTTACGGACTCCAGGGGTAGGTGTCGTTCGCAGATACGGGGTTGAGGTCGATGCGGTTGATGCCGCTGCAGATTGACTCGATGCACCAGCAGATGCCGAGGCGGCTTCCGTAGCATTAGTTATATTGAAGGCCTCCGGGTAGTCGTAGACGACGTTCCCTGGTTCACCTGGCAGAGCGAAGGGTGGATGGGCCGGGTTCAATGACAAATTGCCAGTTCCGCAGCTCCCTACACAGAAGGAAGAAACTTCGGCCATGTCGTACCATACACCGTCATAATGCAACTTGTTCCACCATATGAACAACTCATTGGCCCAAAACTCATTGGCCTTCGGGTGGTGCCAATCGGGGAACACAGTATAGCCTGGCCAGACAGCCCCGATATAGAGGCTGCCATCAGGGTTCTTAATGAAGACGTCATCTTTGGCGCCCCTGTCATAAGTTTCATACCTAACATGGTTGTAAGCTAAGAGTTTATTTACTGTAAAAAAGGGGGCGAAATGCAATCACTTACGCATCAGAAGCGTTTTCGGGGTTGGGGATATAGAGAGCTCCGTCGACTATCGGTACCCAGCGACGACCACCGTCGTGAAGCTTATTGAGGAACTCTTCGCCTTCGCTATAGGAAAACCGGTATTCGTCGTTATCGAAATTTCGATACCCATGCATGTAATCTATGTCGGCCCTGTTGTCATTCGTCAAAAGAAGTTCAGATGAGCAGCTCAACAGGTATAATTCTTACCAGACGTATTCCAAAGGGATTTGGAATCTTTCAAAATTGGCAACGACATCTTCGAAGTCGGACCAGTTATTGTAACCCCAGCGGCACTGGTGATATCCAAGTGTATTGTATTGTTGCATGGCAGGCAGACCAACGGTGCTAAGCTGATACTGTTTGGTGACCTCTACCTGAGTTGGACCGGAATAGAAAGTCAGGTCAACGCTTCCTCCGAGAGAGCGCCAAGTCAATTCTTGTTCCCGTAAGAGGACTTCCTGGCCATGAGAATTCCTGAGGAACACTCCGTGGGAATAGGAGACGTAGTCCTCAGAGGGGTCGGCTTCGCTGCTCTTAACTATGGTGTGAGTCTTATTCTGCTCGTCCACTTTGTAATACCTCGTATCCAGGTAAAAAGCATGATGGCCATAGATGTTACTGAGACAAATAAGCACAAGCCTGAGCATGATGGGTCCTATGACTTTCTGGATACATACCTATCAATTGGGTCTGCAATATCGGCAGCATACATCGTCAAATTGGCATTTTCTAGAAGCCGCAGCTGGTTCATCCGCTCTCCAAGACCATAAAGGTTGTAATCGTCGGGAAGTGAAGTGACAAACTCTATGAACTGATTTTCATAAACTAGAACAGAGCCCTCTGTGTTGAATAGCACGTCGCCAGTAGCTTTCCGAATCACCTTGAAGTTGAAGGAAGGCTCGTTGGACCAAGAGACGAAGAAATCGCTCTGGGGAACGGAGGCATTTGGGGAAGCCTTTGGTCTAGGTACTAGCTCCTCAGGGAGAATGTACCAGGATGCATTGGAAGTATCAACATATGTTGGGATGATTTGGACATTCAAACGATCCTTTGCCTGATATTCTACAGTTAGGGTCAAGGAGTCAACATCCGTTCCGTAAACGTTGCAAGGATCTCCAGCTAACTCCAGGCCCGCAGTAAAGCCCTGAGAGGTATGCTTGACATTCGAGGCCTTGTAACCGGGGCAGACAGATTGTGCGTTGACCGCTTCGGGATCATCGACGTTGGCGATTAAATTCGCACCAACATCGGCAGAGGCAGGGATGGTGAATTGCGAGTATGAGGCAGACGCAGATGTGCTAGGGGCCAGGGATTGGCTCGCACCATAGGCAAGTGAAAGCAGCCAGGAACTGGCAAGGATGCTTTTCAGACCAGCCATGGCGAGGTCCAAGAAGCAGATGACCGGTGGCGTCGTGAAAATTTTTTGAGGAACGGACGTTTTTGCCGTCTCCGAACAGGATTGTAACCCGATATATATGTGTACACGATCCCTGGGTCCCGAAGGATACCCTTGACGTTGTTTGCCCGCTTCAATCTCAATAATCCGTGTTCCCTGCCGTGAGGACCAGCCATTTCCCCGTCGAATATCCGATGCACAGGACCTGTAACCCACAGATCATGCGGGGGGAATGATGCGCTAGTTGAAGGTAACAGGTACCATGCAGCAATGAGGTGACTTCGCTCACACCGAGTGGGTACATTATGATCAAGGCACTGGGTAGTGACGAAAGTGTAATAGTATTGCCGATGATGGTAGTAGAATCTCTGCTGAGCAAAACATCCCAGTACGGAAGAGTACTCTTGGGTTTAGATTGGCTCCCGAGTCCGGAGATTGAAAGGGTTCCTGAATTGCCTTTACCGGCGATCATCTGATTGCCCTGCGATGATTGGCCAACCCCCCGACAAATGCCCGACAGGACGTCTTCTCAGATATCCATACGAGAAGGTCATGTTTAGTCAAGACAAAATACATCATTCCCCACCTTGCTTTTCACGGTGCCTAACCCACTACGGTGAACCGGTGAGGCCTCTTCCAAGTCATCCTTGGTGGTGCCATGACGGAAATAGCCGACAGCATTCAATGGTTGGGTGGTCGGGATAGGTATCGAGCCTGAAATACGGAGGATGTTTCATGGGCACACCCAGAAATGGAGTCCCCGTGGGGACAAAGGGTCCAAACTAAGAATGGATCATCAGAGGGTACGGCTTTTTTATCGTAATTCGGCGTGGATACGATCTCAATCAATGCCATTCATCCTCTTTGCCTACGACCTCGGCTTCCCGAGAGGATAGGTCTTTTTACCTCAAAAGTCCCACATGCTACTACACAGTACAGCTTGAGTATATACAGTGTTACCTTAAATTCTGGGAAGGGCATGCTTCTGTGGGGAGAGAGACTAAATTTTCGAAAATGCCGGCATCTATCATTCAGTCGATATATTGCATGAAATCTCTTTTCTCCTTGAATTGATCCCAGTTCCCTACATGCTTTTCATGTGCAGTACGAATGCGATTACCTCCGGGAGAGCCGATGCACAGACTCTTTAGGCATATTATAGCCTAGATTCCCTGCATACCACGTTCCTTTCCAAGGTTATTCCGCCGTTACAAGGTAGCCCGTTAGCCTTCCTTGGTGTCTACCGTTGTTTAAATATAAACACGGGCTCCTCTAACAAAATTCGGGTGGTGAGCCTACGTTGTTGTAAGCGAAGATCTTTCTTATTTGTTCGGCTCCCTAGTACGGGCTAACGCTAAGAGACCTTTAGGGACCTTTAGGGCACAACTAGGGGCTGACTTGACTTAAGTTAGCACTAGAACAGGGTAGACTAACGCCAGATAGATTAAAGCCGTTCATATCGTAAAAGTGTAAAAGATGTACAGGATGTATGTAACGCGGGGGTTTTTTCTGCACCTGTAGCCCTGGCTTCCCCGGATTTCTTCCCTTTTCTCTTCGATTTTTCACATCGTTCAAACTTCAAACGGTGATGGCGATACAGTCAGTGTCGTCGTCCCCATTTTGTGTCTTGGTTACTCTTCTAGCAATGAACCCTCAAGGCTCCACCCCTACGATATAGTAGTAGTACCCCCGTACATACAGTTTGCATCCCATATATGTGTCCAGCATCTCCTCCCTCACAGGAAATGGACTCACAACCATTCCCCACCAAAGAAAAAGCGTCCAAACAGGCTTGCGACAATTGTCGCCGACGAAAGATCAAATGCTCCAGAGATCTTCCATGCGATAAATGCCAGCGCCTTCTTCTCTCGTGCTCCTATAGCGATGTGCTCCGTCGCAAGGGTCCCAAGTTCCGCACCCTCTACCCTCTTGCCCCCATACACCCACTCGCATCGCGGTCGCGTCCCCCCAGCAAAGAATGGCTTCCGTCTGACACAGGATCCTGTCAATTGGAATCTCCAACGTCGCCACTATTCACAGTAACAGACATCCAGTGTCCACATGCCGATTTCTCAGAGTCATTCACTCGACTCCCTCCCCCAGAGTTGGTCTCCTCACCCGACTCAACAAACTCTCTATTCGACTCATCCACCATCGGCGCACTTCCCTGCGTGCGTCGTCTATCTGCTCCAATTCTTCTAGCACATGTCAATGTCTTCTTCAAGTATCTATTCCCAATCATGCCTATCGTCCGCCAAGAACCGTTGCAGCAGGACTGCCACCAGCCAGAATGTCTGTCAGCCCAGCGCTACGCTTTTCTCGCATCTCTATGCGCGGCTACGCATATCCAGCTAAAATTGGATGGCTCAGCACCTGTCTCCGATCCTGCTTACGTGCAAGCCGGAATCGACCAGCATCCAATGATGTCTGGAGAAGAACTACTGGCCGAAGCTGTGCGCGCAAGAAAAGAATATGACGTGGTCGATGAATTCAACATGGACAGTCTTTTAACGTCCTTCTTCCTATTTGCCGCCTATGGCAACCTGGATAAACAGGACCAAGCATGGTTTTACCTGTGTCAGGCCACGTCCATGATCTTCACACTAGACCTCCACCGTGAATCAACCTACAGTAAACTGACAGCAGAAGACGCAGAAGAGAAAAGGAGGGTATTCTGGCTATTGTTCGTCACAGAGAGGTAAGCTCAGTGACACCTGAAATAAAATACCTCGCACAAGGATCTCTAACACCAAACGCCCCTTCCAACAGAGGCTACGCGCTCCAACAAGCAAAGCCAGTCATGCTCCGCAATTCAATCCACAAACCCCAAGTCCTCTGCTCAGATGACCCAATCCTAGCCTACGGCTTCATCAACCTCATCAACGTCTTCGAGAAACTCAGCGTCAACCTCTACGACTGGGTCTCCGCCGGCGGCGGCGCCAACACCGGAGACGGCGACACTCTTCCAACATCATCCATCCAGTCCAGCCTCGCAAAGCAAGTATCCCTGGAAGGCGTCTCCGAGATCCAAAAAGTAGACATCCTCATCACCCAGCAATGGCTCCAGGCTATGATGTGGAAGCTCTCCATGACGCACGCAACCCAACCAGGCTCTCGCGACGACACCGTCCTCCCCTTTCACCTCCCCGTCCTAGTCGGCAAGGCCGTAATGGGCGTAATCGGAGCCGCATCCCAAGGCGCCGTCGACGCGCACGGCATTGGAATGGTAAGCCTCCCTTCCCCTCCCCCATCTACCATTTCACATTTCCCAACAACTAACCACCACCAGGAACAAAAACTCTACGACCTAGGCACCTCGGTAGCAGACGTCTCCCGATCCCTAAGTACCAAAGCCGCTCACCGTCTAGCCGAATCAGCCGTCGACCCTCGCCAACTCCTTTGGGGAATCCTGACAACATTGTCGCGGATCCGGGGGTCCCAATCTTATCTTTTCCCTGCTCTGGTCGAGCAATCCAGGGGCATCCTGAGCTTCGACTGCACGCTTTCTATGAGCGACTTCTTGCCCCCGTTTACTACTGCTGCTCCGGCGTCTATAGTATGGCGGCCTGACGAGTCCGGGTTCGATCTGCTTGCTGTGTCGGATAACATTCACGAGCAGGAAAATGAATCTGGGGAGACTGTAGCGCAGATCGTGCCGGCGTCGCAGAGTTCGTCTGAGATCTCGTTCTGAGATGGGCTGCGAGATTTGTATATACGTTGAGATGCATTTGCAACTGGCCCATCCTAATTTTGGTATAGAGATATTATACTGAGAACCTGTATATAGCTGGACGGGATCGGGGCAGTCGTGGAGCGAGCCTGTGTACCATTTGATTTGTTGGGTCTAGAGCTTCCGGGATTGGGTCCTTGGGTTATGATGAACATGAAATGTATAGAATCAGTTAATGGCATTATTGTATGTACACACACATACCTCGACAATGAAGATACAGTTCCCAAGGAAAGAGAGAAGGTAAAAGGAAAAGAGAGAAGGTAAAAGGAAAAGAGAGAGAAACTTCTGTGAACCGCCATTCTATAGTAAGAAAAAACCCAATTAGTTCCATGGTCTAGATCCATAATCTAGATCCGTTCGATCCAAGTATACTCCTGCAATGGTTGGGCTGTAAAAGAGGTTAAAGCAAACCCTGCATCACTCGTATTGCACAAATTGATATCATCAGAAATAATATAAAAAAAAGGAAACTCATAATCTATCCGCCATGGAATCAAACCATGTATACGCTTCTGCGGGAGGGGTTCTTTTATCTATAGACAATAAGGAGAATGTAGGCGAAGGCGGTGGTTGGCAGAGCTGTTGAACATATTGTAGCCAGCGATAAATGGTAGATAGGAGGCTTGAATGGAAAGGTGCCTTTCAAAGGTAGCCAGGTGGCCGCGCAGCAGAAACGTCAAATCAAGTGATCGGATAGTCCTCTATTGAGTTCTCCAGATCAACTCTAAGATTTGATCTCCCTTCTCGGGATCACGATGGACGTACCACTGCCGTACTTGGTTGCCGTCAAGAACGGAATCTTCGAGCAGATAACTAAACTTGTCCCAATCCTTGGGACGTAAGGGTCCGAACTCGTGCAAGTATGACTCGTGTACTGC
Source organism: Aspergillus leporis (assembly GCA_009176345.1). Lineage (NCBI taxonomy): Eukaryota > Fungi > Ascomycota > Eurotiomycetes > Eurotiales > Aspergillaceae > Aspergillus > Aspergillus leporis. Next base: position 51,293 of record ML732236.1, on the reverse strand, counting down.
GCCGTTCTGGCCTTCCCATGTAAGCTCCATTGTCTTGTCGTTCGGATCGACCTCCTGGCTGTATTTCATTACCGAAAAGCCGTTTGTCAAGATCCACCCGTCTGCAAACTTCCACTGCCGCAGGAGACAGTTGTCGCCGCAAAGATCGCTAACGACACTGAGTTTTGCCATATCCATATGGAACCAAGATTTCCAATGATGAACGGAAAGTGGTGGAGGCCGTCCAGACTCGAAAAATCCTGAAACGTCGCCCTGAATGTCAAGTTGATGCAGTCGGTGATTGACAGTTAAGCGGGTATAAGTGTGCTGATAAACGCACAGCGATATCCTCCGGTCACCGGTGTGATCTGTATTCAGGCAGGCTTCAAAAACTTCGGGCTTGCTCAATTCCTGCACGAGAGGTCGAGATAGGAAGACGCCTGCGCCTCCAAATCCCATTAAACCGAACACGCCAATCTGCGGGATAGACTCAGACAGACCACCAACATACACAGACTCGGTGTCATCATACTGCACCAGGGCATTCACTAATTCCGCCATGGACAGGAAAAACGTATCATCGTCAATGATGCAGGACCATCGTGTCTGTGGCCGCATGTGCTTCCCCAAATGTGAGACCAAGGTGAAGTACCGACGTTGGTACTCTTCGTCCGATTCCGTTATATATAGGTTGATCCCTAGAAGATCGGCCTTCGCCTGGACCTGACGAATTTGCTTGTCCTTATCGGGTTCGATAAGAGCGAAAATTCGAGCTTTATTGTAACCAGCCCAGTGAGAAAAAGCATCCAAGGAGTCATTCAAACGTCCCAACGTTGTCGCAACGCCAAAGTCGATATGTGATGCATCCACAGTTTTGGGGGGGTGAGGGACTCGTACAGTCACAGGCTCTGGAATCTTACAATCGTCCTGCGATTGCTGGGTCGCAAGGCTCTCGGGGCTATTCTTCGATGGCTTTTGCTGAAAAAGAGGTACCTGGAGAGTTTGTCTCATGGGCGGCGCGTCGTTGCTAGATGGAATGGCGATCATCTCCCGGCGCATGTACTGTGACAATTTGTGGACATCGAGACGGCGAAGAGCGTCGAAGTCCGGCTCGCACTGAACATCAGAAGTGATGGTGATGTTGGAAACGGTGGTAGTAGGCTGCTGGTATTCGATCTGAGGCCAGAGGAAAAACGCAAAACCGCTCACCAAACAGAGAGCGACAGTAAAGCGCAGTACCTTCTTCTTCCATACCCGCGAAGCACCCATTGTGGGGGGCTTCTCCCCAGCCTTTGCAAGCATTAGGAATTCTAGATGGATTGCTGAACAGAAAAATAGAATAAATTTAGGTACCACCCTAGAGAAGCATAAGCATCTCGATCATCCAACACGGTACCGGAGGTGGGGATGAACGAGACGAGCGGTGATAAATGGAGGCGAAGGGAAAGGAAAAGAGATATAGTATACAGTAAAAATAAAAACAGGAAAAGAGAGAAGACGCTTGAAACAGGCTATTAGGGTGAGTACGGAGTCGGGGTGACGGCAACAGGAGCAATGATGGTCATAAGTCAGTATCAACACACTAGCCGACCGATAATTAGAACGTTAAAAAGGTAGAGGATTTAGTGTAAAAAAGGCAAACAGGGAAAAGACCCAGCCGATCAACGGAGACCCTGGGTCATGGCTTAAGAGCCAGTGAGCCTTTCGCCCTGGGTTTCCGGGTTTAGACGGGGTAACGAAAAGATGGACTGGCGACGAAAGCATTCATTTCACAAGCGGAGAAGGCCCAAGGGATCGACCATGGGACCGACTTTTCTGGGTCCTTTGGAGAAAAGAATGGAGATCAAGCTCATCGTTATCGAATGAGAGGACGTGTCCTGGCCAGGGCAGCACCTGCCTCATGGAGCCGTGAGCCAGCAACAGTTTTCACAGGGGCTTGATCGGCTGTGGATCCCAAAATAGGAGAATTTTGTTGGCTAGTTATGCTTCAGTCAGTGGCGCTGAAGCACTCCATAGTAGTCAATGTATGCCATTGTCCACTTTCTGTGCCGTAATAGACAATGTCCTAAACACCCACGCAACTTTGCCGGGTGCCGAGACAACGCATGCTAAGGAGTCCATTTGGGGTTGACGGAACCCATTCTCATTGAAGAATAACCAGCGGCTAGAGATGTCGCAAACGGAGACGCGTGGGAGACATTCCCTAAGAGGCGATCTTGTGAGGGTGTGCGGCGGGGGCCCACGGGATGATGACGACGGCTGCAGGCCAATCGCTTGGCATCATTTCCTTTTCATCCGCTTTGGGACATCATGCTGTGCTTTTTTTTGTTTTTTTTTTTTTTTTTCCTCTTCTCCTCCTCCAGATTTGCATATACAAGACATACGTAGGCATGTGCATAACTACATACATGTATTGGATATAAATAGACCATGTCTCTCTCTGTATCCAATTGCTTCATACTACAATCGGGGATACAGAAGGTGACTTGACTCCTGTGGCTACGTACATCACCTGATCTAAGGATTATATAAGCTTGGCGTTTCATGTGGCTAGAGAGTGACATCTACGCACATATTTGCATATGGAAAGATTTTGTGAAAAGAAGAGCTTGGAACCGATACTACTCCCAATTGCAAAGAGTATAGCCAATTTCGGTTCCATGAAATACTAAGGCTTCAAGGTCACACCCTCGTGTAACCATGAATGTTTATGGAATGAGAGAAAGTACAAAGTACTTACGAAGTCAAGTACTGACATCTAGACCTGTCTCTGGGCCTGGCATGTTCTGGCCAGTGCCTTAGTGGCAGCAAGGTGACATGCAATATAAACAAGAAGCCACTTAAACCTTGCAGGGTGTGACAAAGAGTACGATTGGCTTTAGACTAAAGGGGTAAGATGCTATACATAGAAATACACTGCCAAGCCATGACCAAACAGATGGTCTGTGGTTGTCAGTTGATCAAAAAGGATAAAGATAGAAAAAGATAAGAATAAGTACACAATATTTCTAGCAAGAGCTACGAGTCTCATAGATATATTAAAGATTATAGTCAAGATTAGCAGACCCTCTGCTATCCATCATACGGAGGGATATTTCGGCTTATTGATGCCTTAGAGCCTGATTATCTCAGTTTAAGTAAGATTACGGTGAACCAAACGCCCAGCTTGCGCAAAATTCCCCGATGGAGTAATATCTCACTTCCGCACAGATAGTCCACATCAGGACATCTGGAGATCAGACACAAGTCAACCCACACCCTATCGAAGCTCCAATTCAGTGCATGGAACTATCTCGCCAACTACAATCTTAATTGAAATCGTGCCCTCTCTGGGCCCAAAGACCATCCCGACCGAAATCCAATAAACTCTGCTCGTCATGGCTACCCAATCGCTGAATTCGTTGCTGCAACGGACATCCATTGATGATCATGAGGAAGCCCTTCGTTCTTCCAACGCAGCTTTGGCTAAATCGAAATCAGATATTCAGGCGCAACATGTAAAGGTGGTGGCATTGCTAAAGCTTGACCGCTATGAGGACTGTCTGCGTGTGTTCGAAGATGGAGGTGATGCCCTGAAGAAGCGGGCAGCTTTGGAATACGCTTATGTTCTATACAAGACGGGCAATCTGGACGAGGCGATCGAGGTAGCTTCGCGGGTCGCTGATGATAGAGGTGCTCGCCATCTGGAGGCTCAAGCCGTATGTCATCGCTGTTTTCTGCTTCGGACCGCATGTTACCACAAATGGTCTTCTAACCACCCGCTGTTATAGAGCTACCGCGCTGAGAAGTTCCGCCGCACGGCTGATCTTTACGAAGACCTTACAAAGGACGAGGAAGCTCTTTCCCATGAAGCAAATGACGTACGGATCAATGCGTGGGCTGTGGACGCACAGTTACAATGGAATGGATACCCCGACTATGTCCGCCACAATAGGCCAACGAGAGATGACCTGGAGGCATTTGAGACCGTCTATAACGCTGCCTGTCTAAGTATCGCCAAGGGGGAATTTGCTCAGGGGGAAATGTTACTCAAGCGGGCGAAAGGTTCGTACATTTCAGACAAATATGAAGACGAGCGCTAACCCTACTTGCGCAGAGATATGTCGCACGTCGGACGACCTCACACCTGAAGATAGAGCTGCTGAGCTACTCCCCATTGCTGTGCAGCAGCTATATGTCTTGATTCGTCAAGGAAAATCGGAGGAAGCAGAGTCTATGCTTGAGGAGATTTCCGTCAACGAGTATGCATGTCACAAGTCACATATGTTCCATTGGGCTTACCTTCGCACAGTATCCCTGAACTATCCACAAAGAGAATCGCTCAGAACAACGTCACACTCGTCCGTGACACTACGACCAACCCCTACGCCCTCTACAAATCCTTACATGCGACTCCCGTCTCCGTCGATAACGACAGGCTTTTCGACCACCAGGATAACATAGTAACCGGCAATGTCCACGCGGCGGACCTTCTCGTCCAGAAATATGACGGTATAATCCGGTCAGCATCAAAGGCGCTCTCCCAAGCGCCCTACCCGTCCGCTAAACCAAGCATAAACCTCTTATCGGTCTACAATGCGGCTGCTCATGCCCGTGGTCAAACCGGAACGCCAGCTCTCAAAGCAATCCTACCTGCACTTGAGAGACGGCCAAAGGACATCGGATTAGTACTTACAGCCGTTCAGCTCTACGTGATCGAAGGTAATACTACATCCGCGATCACCACCCTAGAGAAATCTCTCCAGCTGCTCGAGGGATCAATTTCCGAACAAGATAAGGAGGTCCGCTTCAACCCAGGATTGTTAGGCATTCTCGTTTCGCTCTACAAACTTGAAGGTCGGAAAGTCCAGATCAGGGCGGAGCTTGCCAAAGCCGCAGCCTACTGGCGTGACCACGCCGAGGCGCCCTCTTCACTTCTTCGCGCGGCAGCAGTGTCTTTGCTCCATTCCTCAGATCGCCCAGACCTTGCGACCGCCGGGGAAGTGTTTAAGGCACTTTATCAAAAGGATAGAAATGATCGCTTCGCTGTTGCCGGTTACGTTGCGTCCCAGGCAACCCTCGATTATGCAAAGATCGAATCTCAGGTGGATAGTCTTCCTCCAATCGACGATTTGATTTCAGATGTCGACGTGGGCGCTCTCGAGTCCGCCGGTATATTGCCACCTGCCTCTACAACCGCGGCCGCTGCGGCTGCCATTGCTGGTGCAAGGAAGAGGACATCCGGCGATAAACAAGGCCGCGCAAAGAAGCGCGTGAGAAAGTCGCGTCTCCCCAAGGATTATGATCCTAGCAAGACACCTGACCCGGAACGCTGGTTACCTCTACGCGATCGTTCCAGTTACCGGCCCAAGGGCAGGAAAGGAAAGCAGCGGGCCGCCGAACGGACGCAGGGAGGTATGGTTAATGAAAAAGCTGAAGAATCACCTGCGCCCGCGGCTCAGCAGCAGAAGCCTCAAGGCGGAGGCGGCGCAAATAAGAAAAGGAAGAAAGGAAAGCGGTAGATTGGTGGAATTTAATGCGGGACCATTTGCACACCTAATAAACCGACCGTGTCTTGCGTGTTAAGTAGCAAGAAAGCGAGCTTGTTTAAATCTAGAGATGACTTCCACTTATGAGTTGGGGAGCTACCAACATATTCAATCAATTTGCTTGTATGCTTCCATTCAGACCACGCCTTTTAGGCTAAAGTATCAATCACAAGTGGAAAGACTTAGGCGATCGCAAAAAAGGACTGCCCGCCCGACGAATCCACAGCAGACACATCTTATTTAGACAGTAAATTTCCAATTCAGCCAAGCGGAGTTCTGATTGTCCCACACTGTCGGTCATACTGCTCGAATATTTCTTGAAATAGTTTGAGGTCTTGAAGAGAATCTCTCGCGGTTGTTTGGACGGGCTTCCCATCAATTAGATACGCATGCAGCGCCTTGAGTTCAGCAAAAAATGCATCCTCCCAACTGCTAACGCTTTCCGTCTTTTTCAGCTCTCCCTTCTCGTTCGCTGTTTCCACCACCATCCGCGATGGCTCGCCCTGAGCATATGGTAGATCGTAATGCATGCTCACAGTCTTGGTATTGCCATAGAGAGCTAGATGTGCGTCGCACCGAGGAACAGAATCAGTTCCTGTTTCGTAAACCAGAGTAAACGGATGCTGACCCCGGCTGACACTGCCATTGTAATGGAACAGAGCCGAATAGAAGGGTTCGTTCACTGTGATGTTAGAGATAGCATCAGGGTACCCTAGCGTATCGCGCATCAACCCTAGGTCATGACATCCCAAGGAAGCCAAAAATCGGCTCAAGGAGAGGCGCTCTTCAGTCAATTCATCACCCTGGAAAACTTCGTGGAGAAGGCAATAGTACAGCCGCTGACCATGCTCATCAAGCGACAGCCCGTTTACCATGCTATCGCTTACATTCAGGTGTTTGTTCTTTGGCGCAGCAGCTGTGTGCACTAACTTTGGCCCCGCGATATTTCGGCATCGAGCGTAATAAATTCGATCCAGGCTAGCGGCTTCTTTTTTGAAGTCCTCGAAGCAGGGTGCATGCCGACGTGCAGAGGCAACGAAGACTTTCGCTCCATTCGGAGCCTGCTTCTCGGCCTCGATGATACGCTTCGCGCTCGCAATACTCAAACTAACTGGTGATTCCACCATAACATGTTTGCCGGCTTCTAAGGCTGCAACCGTGTACGTTTCGTGATATTCATTCGGCATGAAGTTCAGAACCAGGTCGACAGAAGGGTTGTTTAGAACCTCATCCGGGTTAGTGGCAGGCTTGGGCGAGTCATCCTTGTTGCCGTCCCGTGGAGATGGGTTGGCGAAGTCATAGATGACAACGACGCGATAAGTCTCTTGAAGTGTTCGGAGAACGGGGAGATAAAGGTTTCCGATGGCTTGGCCACCGTCTGTGAGGATTCCAACTCGCAAGATTGTTTGTGTCATCCCGGTCCTATCAATCAAATTCGTAGTTTGTCAGAGTTATGGAACAAAGAAACGCGTAGTGTAGTAAGAGAACAAGAACGCAAAACACAATACTCACCAACCATGTAGTAAACACAGAATTAGATGTGAGCATCAAGTGTTAGAAATACAAGAAAGCTCCGCAAGAAAAGAACCGCAGGTGTTCATTCTTGAATAAAACAATGCCTCAGAGGGTGTTCGCCAAATATGTTTGGTGCAAGCAAGGGATCTCGGAAGTATTGATACCCAAGAATGGGGACGCGGGTGAGAGTACAAAGAAAAGGAAGTTGCATCGTTCTTTCCTCTCTTTTTTTCATCCATCCAGAGCTCATTGTCCTCGATTCTGTTAACACCTTTTTAAATTTTCGAAAGGTGACATCAGTGGCTACCTACTGGTTTGGGCATGGCGACGGGAGGTCCCAGTCCTAGGTAGAGCATTAAGTTCCTTTCTGCTCTGCTTTTGTTGGTCCGGCTCATCTGATACGGTACCTGTTACTTAGAGGTTGGAAGGCTTTCATTGGACACTTTGATACTTAGTCATGTCCAGCTCTTGTCAGAATTTACGGTAGATAGAGATATCATGACCATGTCCATGGAAATTGTCCTCACGAATGTCACATCACGAGTAACAAATACCTTCAACCAATGGAATACTTCGTGCACGTTGCAATTGACATTAGAGATGAGAATCTAAACAGCCACACAAGGGTTACACATGAAGTCAAGTGTGAGTATCATCCAAAAATGTCACGTTAGATAGTGGTGGTACTGATAGATGGAACGGATGATTTGACCTTCAAATGATCCACAGTCATACCTTCCACCCACTAATACTGATTAGGTTTAGCATGGTCATTGCCCGATCATATCATTCACTTAGTCGCAGTCACCCAGCCACGAGTGATGTCACTGTTTGCACAGAATAGGGTTTACTCCCAGTGCAAGTCATGTCAAGTCATCCCGTAGTTACTCAATAGGTCCCTGTAAGGTTGAAGCCAAATCAGCCTCATGGATGGATCCTTCGCCTTTGTTCACCATTGATAGTCGGGAGTATGTATACATATTGTGAGTGGGGTCATTCATGGGTGAGCTTTGAAGTCATTTACTTAGTATGAAACAATACAAATTTGTATGGAACCATGGAAACTATTTATAAACATGCTAAAGGCTTGTTGTTAATATCTACAGATGATTCAACAGTTTTCTTCTCGCTGATCACAAATTACTCTTTATCTAAATTGATACCACTCATAGAGATGGTCCTGTAGTAATTGCTATTAGTAAATGAGTATCTACGGGAGGTGCTGCAGTATGATACTCCCACATCATCATCGTGCAGTTAAAAATACCCGACGAATCTTCCAGGTTAGTAGATGCTCGTATTTTCAAGTGTTTATTTTCCAACAACAGCTGAAAATTGGAAAAGCGGGTCTCATGACGACGAACCCAATCGTCATCACGGGTCTCTCCCATTTATTTTATTTTGATTTAACTTCTTCTCCCTCAGGTTCACCTGCTTCCAAGGCACTCCTCTGTCTGTATTGTGATTTTTTTTTTCTCCGACGCTCACGAGTGAAGAGATATACACGCAGATTTCATCATGGGCGTAAGTTCCGAAATCTTATACTAGCCATCAAGTCCTTTTTCCCATCCATTCCTTCTCAGTGCCCCGCGTTCCTGCCCCGCCTTCCAGTCAAGCTTCTTTCTCTGGATTGCAACTCGACAAGAACCACATTCCTCAAATCCAAGAACGAACTTAAAAACATTCCAGCACTAATCTCCGCAACATCTGCATCTTGCATGCTTTTAGTTCGCCTCCAAGATCGCCGGTAGTCAAAACCCGCAGAGCATGAGTAACAACAACAACTCAGGTGCGTATGGGGGAGCACCTCCTACAGGCTATACGGGCGGTCCTCCTGCATCGCTGCAGCCTGGTGGTGCTGGTAGTGGATACAATGTGAGTGCACCCACTAATAATAGCTGAAGTAGCAGCCAAGCTACACTGCTTCCAGTTTACTGCTGCCCTATGCCCATACCTTAAACCCATTGCTGCCCCTCATTACCCGGAAAATATCCCTTTCACCACACTTTCTTGACTCACTGCTGATTATCGTGGCTCACGGTAGCAGCAACAGCAACAGAGCCAGCAGCCCCAGTATCAGGCTTACCCAGGATCTCCTGCTCCATCCGGCAACTCGGTAAGCTAAATTTTTGTTTGTTTCTCAATTCCATTTTTCTTTTCGATTTCTGCCTTGCCTGCTCTTCTCGCCACCCCTCCACCGTTCACCCGTAGTCACTCCATCGACTGAAAGAGAATTTGGGGCCCGTCCGTCTGTCCACATCTAATATCACTTTTTTTTTGCGCCACCTTTGTCCACTTATACTGGTTGCCCACGCCTTGGAGTCTACCTCTTTCACTTTTCATTCCTCTCTTGATCTGGACACCCTTGCGCAACAATGTCGCGACCCTATTATAACCAACAAGGATATCCTCCACAGCTGCGTCCTGGTTCGGCCTCTCCCTATCCAACCTCAATGCCGCCCCCGCAACAGCAACAGTATCAGGCGTACGCTCCGTCAGTGCCTCCAAACAAACCGGCTCCCTCGCCGTCTCTGGTATCTCCAACCTACTCTGGTCCTCACCCATCTGCATCGCCTATGCCTCAGAGTTATTCTCCAGCTCCATACGGTTCTCATCCACCGCCACCACAAGGATACCCCCAGGCTCCTCCCTACGGATCGGACCCCTATGGACAACCTCAAAGCTATGGACAACCACAAGGATACGGGCCACCCCAAGGCTACGGAAGACCTCCGCAATCTCCACATGGCCCGTCATACAGAGCTGCGCCCGGACCAGAGTATCCTTCACAGCCATCACCTCATGTACATAGTCATCCCACATATTTCCTCTCATCGTACCCTTTTGTTGTTTTCACCGAGTATACTCTGATTAAGAAAGTGGGCTAACTGAACCAACTATTAGGGATCGACATACCCCACTCAAACCGCGCCTTATCCCGGCGGCCCCGCGCGTACTCAGCAGCAAGGGGCACCCGGACCCTCAGGTGCTCCCTATGGCCCTCAAGGAGGCGCTCCTCCTGATTCTCGACCCACCGAGCAGCAGATAGCCGCATATCGCCAGCTTTTGATTGGAACCATCCAGGAAAAAAACCTTCAGTCCTTCTATCCTCCTGAGAAGTTGGACAGAGTCGTTCAGAGTCTTGCCAATGAAGCGCCTGCTAAAATCAACAAAATTGTCCATGAATGGGCGGTGCCGCAGGAGGTCGCCACAGACATCATCAAATTGTCTCTGTTCGATGTCATTCTCTATGTAGATGATAGTGGATCTATCGAATTCGAGGAAAGAGGTGTGAGAAAGGAACAACTGAGGCAGATCATTGGCATTGTTGCGACTGCTGCGTCCACCTTCGATCAGGATGGCATCTCGGTGCGGTTCATGAACTCTATGGAACTAGGCGATGGCATCCGCAGCGTGGATGATGTCAACATGCTGGTCTCACGTGTCCGTTTCCAGGGTCTGACGCCCTTGGGTACGGGCCTAAAGCACAAAGTTCTGGACCCATTGGTCGTGGGACCCGCTAGAGCCGGCCGCTTAGAGAAGCCAGTTCTGATCATTACTATTACAGACGGACAACCAGCCGGAGAACCCCTCGATTCCGTGGCCAATTCGATCCGCTATGCAATCGATGAGGTGTCGCGTACTCCGCTTGGACGGGGTGCTGTTTCTTTCCAATTCTCGCAGGTAGGCAATGATGCCAAAGCACGTGATTTCCTTTCCAGCTTGGATGAGGACCCAAGCATTGGATCGTTGATCGACTGTACTTCGAGTAAGTCGCTCATATAAGCCATATAACACTGTATGCTCACGCATTCACAGATTTTGAGGTTGAACAAGATGAGATGTCTCGTGCGGTCCCGCCTGTCTATCTGACTCGCGAGCTTTGGGTAAGTGGACTATGTCAATCAGTACCAAAGGACATTGCAGACTAAGAATTTTTAGTGCGCCAAATTGATGCTTGGTGCTATTGATTCCTCTTACGATACCAAGGACGAGAAGGCCGCCGGTCGTGCTGCTGGTGGTGCTGGTGGACCTCCTCCTGGGCCTTCCCCTGGACAGTACGGCGGTTACAGCCCGGCGCCTGGCTACGGCCAGCAAGGGCGTCCTAATCAACCTCCACCCCCCAGCCCTTATGGATCAGGACAGGGATACAACCAAGCTCCTTACCCCCCTAGCCAAGGTCAGCCCCCAGCACCTGGCTATGGACAGCCGTATGGTGGATATGGAGCAGCTCCTCCTAACCCCGGATATGGGCAACCCCCCCAATCCCCCGCTGGTCAACCCCCCGCTGGTGCCACAAGAGGCTTCCCTCCACCACAAAGTCCTTACGGATACGCGCCCCCTCCGCCACCACGGTACTAGATGAGAGAACGAGGATGATGCATGACGGAGGGATTTTTCTCGCGGGGGTGGGGCATCTGGCTGTATTCATTTATGTTTACGTTTCCCTTACTTGCTTACATTCACGGCGCTTGTACCAAATTGGCTAAAAGCTGCTTGGTGGTGGAACTGGTCAAGGTCAAGAATAGAGCATGCGTCGATTTTTCTCTTTCTGCTGCGCGCAATGTCTGTATTCCCGATACTACTGCATCATTAGGTTCTGCCGACAAGAAATGATTGATGACACATGGACCACCAAGAATGGAATAGCCCTTCATGCTGTCTTAGGAGGCGCCCACCGAAGTACTAAGCTGTGATAGCAGTAAAAACTTAAGTAAAGTGTTTTTGTCAAGGTCGGAAGTTTGTTCCCGGCCGTTGAAATGACGTCGAACCAGGTGATCTGCATTGGCCCATGACCCACGTGACCCCGTATTGTCCCACTGACGTATTGCGCTGGGGTTCGTGATGAGGAAGTTAGCAGTAGTGGTGTGGTCAAAGGACCGGTCGCATCAATTCGTTACTTTAGTGGTTGGTTATTTTTTTTATGCTTTTCCTGTTCTTTCGAAAATATATTTGCCTAGCCTATAACCACGGAAAGAAGGAAAGGATAGTAGACGGCCTCAACTCCACAAAGTGTCAGCCTAACATGGTTACTATCGCACAAGGGAACCTTCCAAGTATCAAAGTCGAGCGCCCTGAAGACAAAGTTCAGTCACTTCAGGTTGACCAATCTCTCTTGGCTTAGCTTGGTGCTCATTCCTTGGAATCCTTGCCACCATTCGCTCTTTATCCACAAGGCTGCGTAAATTCCACGCCCGTGGGTGGCCAACCTGTCAGACATTGCGGACTTTCAACCGTAGGAATCACCGTCCGCCGCCGTGGTGGTGGGGGGGTGACCCCATGGATCGGATTAGGTACGTGGTAAGGTATCTGGATAGATTTGGAGGCATTCCGCCACTGAACCCTGGATGGTGACAGGACGCAACTTAAAGACACGTACAGTACCAACTGCACTCTCTGGACGGGCAGCGCAACTGTACCAGATGTTGAGAGTGAATGGGAAAATATTTCACTGTCAGTTTCTTAGTCAGAGTTGAAACGAGTATGCAAGTAAGAAAAGGCGCTGCCTAGTGATAAGCGCTATCTATGTAGGTAAAAAGGATTCCCCCAAAGGGGAAAAAATGTTACATTGGATGTAGCACATGGGCATGGGGTAATTATCTGATTGATGGCAGAATTCACCGTGGTCTAAGCCCAACACAACTACCGTACTTTAGTGTGCAACAATGTTGTATTGAGTTTCCGTCCATCGAGCAATCAAAGTCCACTGGGATTGCGTTGACTTGCGTGGCCCCTCCAAGCCACCGCTTTGGACCAAGAAAGCCCTTGACTGGTTGTCGGGTACTTTAAGGTCATTCTGTACACTTTTCTCCACAGACCCCATATGAAAGGCCGTCTTGGTAACATGGCTAAGTTAACTAGTGTGAGGGTCCCCTATTGACCGCCGCAGGGACTAAATTAACAGGGAAGGGAAAGGATTTTCTGTTCAATTTCTTTTTCTTTCTTGTCTTCTCCCATATGACTTGCAGAGATTGCCTGGGCACATTTGGGAACTTGAACGTGTGGCTCATATTGTTTTTTTGATACTGAGACATACATCCATTCAGAAGTTAAGTTTGGAGTCTAGTACTACAACTGCAGACTTTCTCAAGTGGCGGCTGCTCTATTTTCGGGCATCTTACCGAATTCGGGAACGCCCACTTGGGTCTCCAAACCCAACCAGACTCGCTTGTTGCTGAAGGCCTCGACCCCGTCGCCGCCTGCGGAACATTTGGTAGGTGTCGACGTTTTTGGTCGTTCGCGGTGGTTTGCTTTGCCATCTAACCACAGTCTTTTCTTTGTTCATTGTTGATACCTAGTTGTATTCTGTCTCTTATTTTTGTTGATTTGTTGATTGTTTGAACTACGGTTTCCCCCACTGTCGTTTTTTTGAGCAATTGTCGAGTCATTTGTTACTGGAACGCACTGTCGCTATCGCATCGATACACTACTTCATATTTCTGTGTTTTTTTTTTTTTTTTTTGGTGAAGACTACAGCTTGTGTCCATCATTGATCGTGGCATTGCTTACAGACGTTTTAGACGTTGTGATAGAAAGAACTTTGCCCCCACCGCTTGATTGAAGGATGAACCAGGGCTACTTTTTAGTCCCTACCGATACACCGTTCGATCGCCATTTTTCCTTTTCGCATTGAGAGTTGAACTTCGCGATACTCTAGGAATACTACGATAACCCACCCTCGCTCCCCACCGGGTCATTGAACGAGCCGAACATCAACACTAGGACTAGCCGTAAGGCTATTGAGGGAGGACTATTCTCGCTATGCCCAACCAGAATGAGAAGGCCCAAGCAAATCAGCACGCGCAAAGAGCGATGCCCGCTGAAGCAGATATAATGGCAGAGGAGCAATCTAGGCAGGACTCTAGCTCGGGGGTTAGGGGCTTAGGGGCCCCAAGGAGCCATTCCGTCAGCGTCCCGTCACGACACAGCATCAGTCAAGAACGACCGTCCATGGCTCCTTCTCGAACACTGTCGGATTTTGGACGACGCCATTCCCATCAGCACCGTGTCCGCTTCTCGGCCGACCTCGAGCGCCCCGTGGTAGAAGAGCCCAGAAACTCCACTCATGATCGAAGGCCGAGTTCTAGGGGTCTGACCATTGATACCAGCATCACACGCGACGACTGTTTGTCTATTAGATCCCCAGATAATAGACCACTCTCCCCTCTTCCCCCACGCTCCACACTGTCGCCGCAGAGCCCAGATTCAGGTCGCTCCCGGTCGCGCAACCGTGGGTATTCGCTTCGACGAACTATATTCGCGAAGAATATTGGTGGAACTTCGCCTGGCGCTGTCTCGCCTGGGGATTTTGAATTGGGTCAGTCCGTTAGCGCGCAACAAGAAAGTCTCACGGGAAATGAACCGAGCCAGCAGGAACCGACCGACAACGCAGGACAAGGCGCATTTACGGAGAATGGAGGTCAGCGCACACCGGCCGAAGTTGAGAAACAGGAGGTGATTATTACTCAAACTTCGGCGCCTGGACACAGCCCTTTTCATGTCGATGATACCTCAACGGCATATTTCTCCTCTGACGTATCGGAGGGCCTCAAGGAGGGCAGGCAGACGTCTACTTCTCTCTCATATGAGAAGTGGTTGAAGAGCCGGGCTGCTATTGCTTCGATTAAGGTCCGTTATGACACAGCCATGGAATCTGCCCGCAAGGCAATTCTTCGAATCAAAGATATTCCTCCAAGCAAGGATGGCCGTCACATTGATCTTGACCCTACTAGGACAGATGACTTGATCGACGAGAGAACTGGAAAGCCCTATTGTGAGAATTGGATCCGATCTAGTCGTTATAGTCTGTGGAGCTTCTTCCCCCGGCAGCTATTCGCACAATTTACCAAACTTGCAAACTTCTACTTCCTTGTCGTGGCGATATTGCAGATGATTCCGGGTTTGAGTACGACGGGTTCTTTCACCACTTTGGTTCCGCTGTTGATCTTTGTGGCCATCTCGATGGGGAAAGAGGGGTTCGATGATTGGCGTCGTTATCGCTTAGACAAAGAAGAAAACAATCGCTACGTTGCTGTTTTGCGTCCCAGTACTGGAATAATGGTTCAAACTTCTGCCAGCGACAGCCTCTCCCTAGCGAGTGACGCTCAAGACTGGACTTTGGTGAAGTGGAAAGATATCAAGGTCGGAGATGTTATCAAACTTGAGCGTGATCAGCCTGTGCCGGCGGATATGGTCTTACTTCACGCCGACGGCCCCAACAATATCGCTTACATTGAGACAATGGCTCTAGATGGTGAGACAAATCTCAAGAACAAGCAGCCTTGTCAGCCGGTTGCAAAGTTGTGCGCAAGTGTCGATGGCGTTTGCAGCAACGCTATACACTTTGCTGTTGAGGATCCCAACATTGATCTCTATAAATTCGATGGCAATGCGACGGTGGGCGCAGGCGAAAAAATGCCCCTGACTAACAACGAGGTTGTCTACCGTGGCAGCATACTGCGTAATACTGAGCGGGCGATTGGTATGGTCATATACACCGGCGAAGAGTGCAAAATCCGAATGAACGCCAACAAAAATCCTCGAATCAAGTCACCTGCACTTCAGGCCCGTGTCAACCGAGTAGTCATACTGATTGTGCTCCTAGTGGTTGCGCTGGCGGTGGCCTGTACCGTCGCGTACATGTACTGGTCGGATGATGTTGAGCAGAACTCATGGTACCTTGACCAGGCAAATGTGTCCTATGGTCCAATTTTCACCTCCTTCTTGATTATGTTCAACACCATGATTCCTATCTCACTTTACGTGAGTATGGAAATTGTCAAAGTCGCTCAGATGCTTATGTTGAACGCTGATATCGACATGTATGATCCGGAGAGTGACACTCCAATCGAGGCACGGACATCTACTATCAACGAGGAACTGGGGCAGGTTAGCTACATCTTTTCAGACAAAACCGGTACCTTGACGAACAACTCGATGCGCTTCCGCAAGATGAGTGTTGCTGGTACTGCGTGGTATCACGACTCTGATCTCCAAGAAGAGGCAGCCAAAGAAGGAGGCCGAGAGAAGCTTATTCACAAGAAGCGGAGTTTTAAAGGCAAAAAGGCTATGACTCGCAAGTCCAATGTGTCAGAGGCGAGGTCGTATCTCCCTAGACCCAGCTCAACGTCAGTAGCTGGCGGGGCACGGAAAACCGGCCGAACAACGCTCGACTATCGTACAGCTGACATGCTCAAGTACATCCAACGCAAACCTTACACCGTGTTTGCTCGCAAAGCCAAAATGTTCATTCTGGCCATTGCGCTGTGCCACACGTGCATTCCGGAGAGTGATGAGTTTGGTAATATCTCCTTCCAGGCAGCATCGCCAGATGAATTGGCTCTGGTCATGGCTGCTCAAGAACTTGGATATCTCGTCACAGATCGACAGCCAAATACGCTCACACTCCGGACGTACCCTAATGGATCTGATGAGCCAGCATCTGAAGAGGTCTACGAGATCCTAGATGTGATTGAATTCTCAAGTGCTCGTAAGCGGATGTCGGTCGTGGTGCGAATGCCCGATCAACGAATTTGCGTGTTCTGTAAGGGCGCGGACAGCATTCTGATGCAGTTACTCAAACGATCTGCCCTTGCGCAGGAGAAGGCGGTCGAGATTGAAAGACGCGCTAGCAAACGCAAGGCGGCTGAAGCAAATGAAATCATTAGGCGAAACAGCGAGTACCAGAGTCGAAATAGTGGAGTCCGGACGAGCCTTAGTCGGCCTAGCATGACGCATAGCCGCTCTAGTGTTTCCGGCCAGAACATTTCCATGCTGCGAAACAGTATCGATGTTTGGCTCCGTGATAAAGAGACAGATGGTGGTATGTTGAATAGAGGGAATGATGCTGACTACTATAGTCCGCGCCCTTCGGCTCAAATAGGACGGCAGTCCACTACCTTGTCCGACTCTGGAAGCTCGGTCAATGACGATGAGGAAGAAGATTTGGTAGAAGAGGCACTGGTGGTCAACGAGGCAGCTGTTTTTGAGAGGTGTTTCCAGCACCTGAACGACTTCGCTACCGAAGGGTTGCGAACCCTTTTATACTGCCATCGTTTCCTTGATGAGGCTTCGTACAACACCTGGAAGGCGGACTATCGCGAAGCGTGTACAAGCCTTGTCGACCGACAGGAGAAGATCGAGAAAGTCGGCCAGCAACTTGAACAGCAGCTTGAACTGACTGGAGCGACGGCCATCGAGGACAAGTTGCAGAAGGGGGTACCAGAGGCCATTGACAAGCTGCGACGGGCCAACATCAAGCTGTGGATGTTAACCGGTGACAAACGCGAGACAGCCATTAACGTTGGTCATTCATGTCGCTTGGTCAAGGATTACTCGACCCTCGTTATTCTCGACCAAGAGACTGGCGATGTCGAACATACCATCGTGAAATTAACTTCGGACCTCACTCAGGGCACGGTGGCTCATTCGGTAGTTGTGGTCGACGGGCAAACATTGGCGATGATTGAGACAGACGAGACTCTAAGAGGACGTTTCTTCAAGCTTGCCATCCTCGTTGACTCTGTGATTTGCTGCCGCGCCAGTCCCAAGCAGAAGGCGTTCCTTGTTAATTCGATCCGGAAGCAAGTGAAAAACTCCATTACCCTTGCGATCGGCGATGGCGCCAACGATATTGCTATGATCCAGGAGGCTCATGTTGGCATCGGCATAACGGGCAAAGAAGGGCTGCAGGCAGCTCGCATCTCGGACTACTCGATCGCTCAATTCCGGTTCTTGTTAAAATTACTCCTTGTCCACGGGCGGTGGAACTACATGCGCGCCTGCAAGTATACGCTAGGAACGTTCTGGAAAGAGATGCTGTTCTACTTGACTCAGGCGCTATACCAGCGCTGGAATGGCTATACAGGTACCAGCTTGTACGAACCATGGAGCTTGAGTATGTTCAACACTCTTTTCACATCCCTGGCTGTGATCTTTTTGGGTATATTCACCAAAGATCTCGCTGCATCTACTCTATTGGCCGTTCCGGAATTGTACACCAAAGGCCAACGACATGGCGGTTTCAACATCAAGCTTTATCTGGGCTGGACTTTCATGGCTACGTGTGAGGCGATGATAGTCTACTTTACCATGTTTGGTCTTTGGGCAAACGTGCTGTTCACCCACACTGGTAGCGACATTTTCTCATCGGGACTTCTCACATACACGGCATGTGTCATCATTATCAATACCAAATTACAGGCGTTGGAAGTTCACAACAAGACGTATTTGTCGCTCGCTGTGTTCATTATCTCGGTCGGCGGCTGGTTTGTGTGGGACATGATCCTGTCCCGCCAATACAGCTTCGGTTCCGGCCAGGGTATTTACCATGTGCCTGGTAACTTCATCTTCCAGTCCGGCCACGATCTAGCTTTCTGGGCGGTCTTACTCCTCACGGTAGTGGCCGTCGTGTTGTTTGAAGTCACCGTAAGTTCATTGCGAGCCAACCTTTTCCCAACGGATGTGGACGTCTTCCAGGAGTATGAGCAAGATCTGGAAATCCGCAAGAGGTTCGAGGAGGCGGCGGCATCAGAACTCCAACAAGGATGGGACCACGGCAACAAGAAGTCTAGCATGGAGTTGGCCCGCGAGGATGAATTGGAGGCGCGAGAGAAGCAGGTGCAGGAACTGCTCTCCCGGCCGAGAGTGATGACCAAGACAGGATCTGGTCCGGAAATGGAAGTGGAAATGGATAGCTATAGCAGCGGCGCTAAACACGGCGCCGACCACACGACACAAGATGAGGTGACGAACACCCCTCAACGATCCGTTGAAGTTCACGAATTGTTCACGAAGGGCTTCGGAGCGATCCGGAAGGGACACTTGAAGTGATCCTTTTCAGTATACATAGTTGCTGTTTTATTGTTCTCATTATATCGTGTTATTATTAATTTTTTTTTCTTTTTAAAGCGTGATGGCGTTGGGATGAGGATACCCCCTGAAACAGTCACTCATTTTTCTTTGACTTGACTTGAATGCTACATCGTGTACATTATTGCACTGGCGAGGATATATTTATATACGCATTACTGGTGTACTATAGGGCGGAAACAACCCCGGTGTCTCCATACCAATTGACCTTAGTATGAGAATAGTGTCAAGTAGTTCAATTAGCCGAGTAGGGTCGTAAGAAAAAAGCAAAACTAGATAGAGCAAAGCACACCATCAACCCGCGAAGGTAACCGTAGTGAATCTTGTCATCAATAGCCGTTTAAACTATTGTCCCTGCCCATTGTTATTATTAGAGGCCAAAACAATGCGGACCCGAGCCCGAGTCCGAGTCCAGAAAAGTAAAAGTAAGAAAAAACATGTAAAAAAAGAAACATGGTGGTCAATGCTACAGCAACGGAAGAACTCCAGCCACTATTGAAAACTAAATTGGGGCCAACGATCTCGGGGAGGAATTGAATCCCTTTCCAAACTCGGTAATCGGTAGGCAGGTAGGTAGGTAGGCGTAAGGTAAGCAAGTTTGTGTGATTAACTACTTATACCTTTATATTACAGTTGTATGTATGTATGCAGGTGCAGGCTGGCTTTTCTGCGGCACCCGTGCAGAAATGGGGGGGAAATCTTGTTTCGGACTAAGGCTCTGTTTACCTGAATTCGGGTAGCTACCGGACTTGTCCCAGCATCAATGAAACAATAGTTGGGGAGGTTAAATGATGTCAAGGGTGATTGCTTGTTGGTTGTTGCAGGTGTGGCAGGGATGAGATGGATGGATGGATGGATGGATGGCTTTCTTTGTCGAGGGAGTGTGAGTGGGTGAGGGAGGACACAAGTGGACTGAACACTAGTCGGAGGTTAAGTTTAACTAAGTCGAGATAGTTCTCTTAGAGTCTTGGTATGATAGGTTCAATTGGTTAGTGTCATGGAAGCGTTCGAGAGTCAGGTTGAGTAAGGGTATGTCCGAATGGAGGAGTTGTTCTTCGCTTGGAATTGTTAGGTGTTAGTTCCACGTTGGACCTACTGTAACGCGACAACTCATCTCATTCATTGCAGTAGTGAGTAAGTGTCCTTTCCTGGATTGGATCCATCATTGGAGGAAATAATCCCCTATTTGAGTTAGGCTGACACGGGACTTGAATGATGGACCAGACCAGACCGGTCTTCGTCAGGAACGGGGACAGAATCACTTTTCCATGTATCCATGATTCTGTGGCTGAGTTGGGCTGGACCAATGGGAGGAAGAGAATGGGGTGGCACGGATCATCCTTTTTGTGGAGATTTTTCTGTGTTTCTCTTTTGGTGTGTTGATTTGGCCCGGTATGGGCTGGTAATTCTTTTAGGATGTGGTAGTGCGAGAGAGGCTGCAGGTTATGTTATGTATGTATGTGCGTATGTATGCAGAGTTACTTATTGTTATTGAGGAAGTTCCTTGCATATGCACTGTACTCCCGTGTATGTATGTGTGTGTCTGCAGGTAGGTAGAGGTTGTGGTTGTTGGTTACTAAGTGATGAGATGCAATCCATGGCTTGCTTGTGGAATTCATTGGAGACATTCTAGTCAGGTACACGAGTTGGTAACCCCGCCCCTGGCGCTGTCATGTTAAACCACCCAATCAGTCGACGTTGAGCTGCGAGGGGAGGGCGGGTACCTGGATCGAATCATGGAACAGGCGGTCGACCGGCACGGGCGGAACCTCTGGTTCGACGAAGGAGGCGAACAAGAAAGAAAAGAAGCATAAGCCCATCAGGGGGAAAAACGGAACCAGAAAAAAAGATAAAAAAGGCAAAAATAAAGGCGCATCCATAATATTAATAGTAAGCCCGACAGCCCTTGCCGAAACAGGTAAATCGGTCATTCGTAACGGTTCAACTGTACTTCTATGGTGGAACTCCTATTGAGGAGGGAGAGGGGGGTGAAAAGGTTAGGTTTAAGTCCAAAGGGAAAAGCGGGAGTCATCTTCCCACACCAAATTCGATCTTCTGTTCTTTGAGAACACCTTGAGGCTGGAATGGTTCGGTCCTACAGTGGCAGGGTCGTCTTGGCTATTATCCGTAGGGCAAAATCTTGTAAATCTGTAACAGTAGTACCGTCATAACTACCGTTCACTCGGCAAAAGTGTAGATTGTATTGGTTTTTGGTGTGGTTTTTGTTGGTGTGATCGCTCCACTATCTGGTTTTCCTGAAACCCTTTCTTGCTTTGCGGATCGCTTCAATGATGGACCGGTCCAGGTCGACTCTCTTCCCGTTTTTTTTTTTTTTTTTTTTTTTTTTTTCTTCCTACGTACCATTCTCTTTTGTTTGGTTCTGTCGGTTCTACAATTCCGTGGGTTAACCTGGATTCAGGGATCGGGTGTAGAATTGTGGTGGTCGGCGTCATCAGGGTCTTTTCAACGTGCTCGCCGTTATACGTAACGGTTGATTTTAGCTAGTCTTTCTCGGTGCCTATTTAGGACAATTAAAGTACCGCCCGATTAGTAGATACTACTTTGCAGCGCACAAATAATACAGAGCCTACATGTGCAGTTGCTATCTTTGGACACGAAGGCAATTGCCAACCCCGAAAGTAAACAACACGACGGTGCAAAAGTTCCTGGAGGCAAGCCGGCAACTGCACAATGGTGATGGGTTAAGATCTGACAGAGACCTTACAGAGAGGAGCCAAGTACCTTTGTACAGGGACGTTCCCAGCCCATCATTGGATAAGCAACAGGATTGGGCAGCAGAATCCGATGCAGGGGCCGAAAAGCAGGGTGGTGGTTTGTTGTTTACTATTTTCTTTTCTTTACTTTTTTTTTCCCCCTTCTCCCGCACCTATAACGGGGTTTGTTTTTGTCAGGTTAAATCTTCCGTACATCAATACATATAATCTACTTATATAACATAGAGGGGAAGATTAATTTTATAGTAAATAATGTTATACGGTGTAACCCAAGAATTTGGAACCCATCTAGCAAGGATAAGAGAAAGGATCAGAGAAACACAAGTAAGAGAAGGAAGGAAAAAGGAAAAAAAGAAAAAAGAAAAGAGGCCAGCCCCACGGAGAAGTCAAAGACTCAGGAACCGCCGGTGCCAAAACAGCTAGCGTTCAACCAGTCCACACACTAGACTGGTTTGAGTATCCCCCATCTCCTGACCAGCCAGTACGCTCACACCAACACCAGTCTCGTCCTCTACCCGTTTGTCCTCTTCTCTTCTTCTCTTCTTCTTTTCCTCTCTTTTCTTCCCCATCGACCATCTTCTATCATTCATTTCATTTCCTTTTCGCTCTTTTGTTTCTTCCATTCTTACATTCTTTACTTTCATCCCCATTCGCTCACTGCAGTCGATCGTTTCACTCTTTTACGATCGACTTCCCTCACGAGCTCTTCGCTTGTTTTCCCTCTGGACGGTGAAACACCCCCGATTTGTCATCGCAACCTTGAGACCCGATCCATGCGATTTGATAACCATCCACGCTTGCGAAGACTATATACCTTTTGACATATAAGCTGCCTAGGTCAGCTGTTTTATCCCTTTTCACCAACTTGATTACGTTGACGCTTCTGCGACGCGCTCATATTCACCCTCGTGCTTTTGGCCTGGAATCATCCGACGCGATCCATTTCCAGCCCAGGCACATCCATTCGTTTGAATCACTCATCTCTTCAGCGCTTGACGCAGCTTGAGAGATATTGGACATCCCCTTCGACTGTCGGCCGGATCGTCACATTGTCCTCTCCTTTCTTTCGCACTCCCATCACTCAATCGGTCGAAATCTTTCTTACCTCACATCCCACTTTGTCTTCGGTCAATCCCTGCAAACGATGTCTTCGATAGACACCCCTGACACGTCGGCTATGTCGACCACTCCCACCACAACTGCACCCACCTCATCCTCATCTGCCGCGTCCACGCCGTCCCCATCTCTATCCAGTGCTACTCCGTCTTCCGCGGCACGTAAGCCTCAGCGGAAGAGCACCCTGACTCAACAACAGAAGAACAACAAGCGTCAAAGGGCGACTCAGGATCAGCTAGTTACTCTAGAGTTGGAATTCAACAAGAACCCCACCCCCACGGCAGCCACGCGCGAAAGAATCGCCCAGGAGATCAACATGACTGAACGGTCCGTTCAGATTTGGTTCCAGAACAGGTACGTTAGCGTAGTGAATTACTTTCTGTAGACAGTTGGTTTGCTGACTAGAGGTTCAGGCGCGCAAAGATCAAGATGCTCGCGAAGAAGAGCATTGAAACTGGTGAAGGTTGCGATTCAATCCCAGAGTCCATGCGCCAGTATCTGGCCATGCAGTTCGACCCTAGCAAACCCGGCGCAAGAGACCCGTTTGGCCGCACAGGAGGCTATGGGACCAATGGCGCGTACCCCAACGAGGCCACTCCCTCCGGAAAAGTCGTGATCCACCACTTCACCTGTCGGTCATTGACAATCGGTAGCTGGCGACGCATTGGCCAGAATGCCATGGATTTGGTCGTCTTCTATTCTCCCGAAAAGGCCTGCATGACTTATTACATCAACAACGATTCCGCAGGATACAAGATTGAATACCCATTCTCCTACATCAAGAATATCACTTTGGAATCGGGTGACCAAGGACCACAACCGAATGGCGCTCCCCCGAGGCCTGGTGGTCTGGTTGTGGAATTGAACCGGCCACCACTCTTTTACATGGACTCCTCCAATTCTGGTGGGTTTTACCAGTGCGGCGACTTCACCGAGGAACAGCAGGCGAGTCAGATCTTGGTGCACCATCTCGGAGGCCATCCGAAAGTTCTTAGTGTGCAGCTCGCCAAGTTGGTGTCATTGGAGTCGTTCCAGAATCGTTTGGCATACGGCAACTTCGCCGTGCACGCCCCAATGTCTCCTCCATTTATCCAACGCCCTGCGTCGCAGCCAAATCAATTCGCTCCTGCGTTCATGAATATGTTTCCGGAAACTCACAGTCAGACGCACTTGAGTGTCCAGGCTCCTCGCGGACACAGGCGCCAGCGGAGCCGTTCTGTTCCGGTGGCTGTCGATTTCTCAGCTTTGCAGACGCCTATTGCGGCCTACAATATGCCACAGACCCCGGTACATTTCAATCATGCGGACTCGAATATCTTTGCGCCAGCACCTCAATCGGCGCATCCACTGGCTACGAACCTTCGGATTGACACCTCGGCCGCCTACGGTTTCGATCCCCGAACCCATCCCATGTCTGCTACAACGACGACCGCCTCGCCGTCCGATTTCGCCAGCCCCGGGCTTTTCTCCACGGGTGGCCCGGGAGATTCGACCCCTGTCGCTACGGCCATGGGGACCCCCTTCAACTTGCCTTTTGTCTCCCCTCAAGTTGACTCATCCAACTTAGGAGCACAGTCCGCTTCTCCGTACTCTTCTGTCAGCCACGCCGATCCTATGATTGCGGATCATTCTCCTCCGTTATCGAACATGCATGCGTCACAGCAGGAGATGTACGGCATGGGCAACGAGCATCAGCCCAATTACACAGAAGAGGGAATGCCCATGAATGCAATGTTTCCCAAGCATAACATGAACTTTACGGTCCCAACTTCTATGGGCCTAGAGGCAAACACTTTTGATATGCCCATGCACAGCTTGTCTAGTCACACCTCGCCGGGTGTTCAAGGCGATTACCAAATGACGTCGATGGAAAATGTCGATCCGAACGCATTCGCGCCTGGGTCTTGAATGTTATACCTACTCCCTTCAGTTTAGTTTGGACGGCTCCTGGTCTTTGCTTCTTTCCTATGCCATGTCCAAATTTTACTTGGCAGGATGGCGATTTTTTTCTTCTTCTATCTCTGGGTTGTGTCTCGTACTTGGAATGTTCGAGTCACTTTCCATGCGATTGGATGATGTTACATCCAATGGAGGTACCCAACCTTGACCAGTTATCTTACGTCCCTCCTCGGAGGGCTTGGTGAGACTGATGCTTTTTCAGTCTTGCCAAATTACATTGACGAGGATATATCCTTTTCTCTTCTGATATGCTTCAAGCGTTATGCTCTTTCTTTTTTTCATCTTCACCTTCTATTTCTTCTCGTTTTGCCTTTTTTTTTGTATTAATACCCTTCTCTTGGGGCTGGTCCTTTCCCATTTTATCTCACAGTTTGCTCCCAGCGATTGGTACTGGGCAATCTTTTATCTTTTACTTCTTACAATTCTTCAACTTCCCCTGGACCTTTTTTCTTTTTTTCTTTTTGACTTTATATACCTGGTCGGGGCCTTTTTTAACGTGGTTATGCCAGAAAGTCGCACAATTGGCGAGATTGTTTGAATTCTCATTTGATTGGTGCTTTGGGTTGGCGGGATTAGGGTTGTTTGCATATTCCCTTTGTCATGGTCATTTGCCTGTCATATGCCTGAGTTCTTGGTTTTGGTCTTGGTCAATTTGTTTGACATCTACTTGTTCGATTATCAGTTCTTTTCCCAGCGAAGCTGTGAAATTCTTCGCATGGATATTCTTTATGAGATCTTACCAATACGAACTAGCATCTTAAGACAGATTTCGGATATCGTATTCAAGTATCAACAAGCTCTATATATCATACATGGGTATTGAGGGAGTAAAGTAAATGTGAGAAGAGAAGTAACTATATCATCACACGCTATTGACTGTTCCAACACCGGGGTGGAGGAGCCTTCAGCCCTCGCGATTCCCTCAAATACCTCTCCACCCAAACCTCCATCTTCTCAAGAAGATTCATCCCTGGCCTTACCTCCTTTGGATCAACTCCCTCCGTAACTCCATCCCGACACCAAACACTCCATGACCCCATCCGAGCCGCCATCAAAACATCCGTCCCCAACCGGTCCCCAACGACCGCAATCTCATCCGCCCCCTTCACCACTCCCCTCTCCCGAAACCACTCTAGCACCTCATCCCCGCAGAACGGCTTCTTCTCGCTTCCCTCCGGCAACCGAAACACGGGGATCCGCAACCCAGACAGTCGCTCCTCAAGCTCATGCACCTCGGCATCATACCGCGGGTGCGACCCAGCGCGATTAGACACAATCAGAATCGAGTCTGGGTGTTGATCACGGTTGAA
This sequence comes from Aspergillus leporis, assembly GCA_009176345.1. NCBI lineage: Eukaryota > Fungi > Ascomycota > Eurotiomycetes > Eurotiales > Aspergillaceae > Aspergillus > Aspergillus leporis. Next base: position 25,280 of record ML732236.1, on the reverse strand, counting down.
GGGGGATGTGCGCGATGTACGGAGGGCGTGCAGCTTGTCGAGGATCTGAGGTGGGAACGTTGTTGTCTTGGGGTGGCAGAGGGTGTTGTCTTTGTCGAGGACGAGGGCGCGGATTGTGGGTGATTTTGATGAGGATGTGTTTGGGGTTTGGAGGCTTAGGTTTTCGGCGATTGGAGGACCGAGTTGTTCAGGGAGATGGGTTATCGTTGGGATTGTGAGGTGGGGGAGGAATTGGGAGGGGTTTCTGAGGAGGGTTTGGACGGCTAGATTGAAGGCGCGGAGGTTGGTGTTTGGTGGATTGGGCATTTTTCCCTCTCTTTATGTTTGGCCTTTTTAATATTTGATTTTTTCGTATTCTTTCCTCGTGTTGGGAATGTCCTTGTTCTGGCGAATTGGATTTATTGATGTCGTTTGTGAGAGAAGATATGTGTATACTAGATTTTATAGTAAGGAAGATAAACTAAGGAAAGCTCCGTAGCTTATTTATTGGCTGGGCGGAGCAGAGCCGCAAAACTCTCCGCCGACGGAACGTCCAATTCTATCCTACATCCAGGTCCGCAAGTCTCCTGTTTCCTTCCACATTTCGCTAGACGAGGGATACCCGATCTCCGAAAAACACCACCGAGATCCAAGATTAAGAATCTATCCCCGTCTTTTTATCCTCTCTTTCTCTCGCTTGACACAACCCTTCAACTCCTACTTCTCACAATGGGCAAATTGACCAGCACGATCGGTATCCCGATCAAGCTTCTTAACGAAGCCCAGGTTAGTCTTCGAGCCTCATTGACGCGCTCTGTTTATCCCTTTATCTCGCTTTGAAGCATGTAGCTAACGCGCCACGTCAATAGGGCCACGTCGTCACCCTGGAAATCACCTCGGGAGTCGTGTATCGAGGGAAACTTCTCGAGGGTTCGTCTGCTTATCCCATCAGTCTTGATCAATATTCCACTAACACGCCAAACAGCCGAGGATAACATGAACGTTCAACTGAAGGATATCACGGTCACCGCACGGGATGGTCGCGTGTCGCATTTGGATCAGGTTTACATTCGTGGAAGCCATGTGCGGTTTTTCATTGTGCCGGATATGCTGCGGTATGCTCTTCCCCCACCTCCACCTCTTTTCCACTTCCTCTTATTCCTCTGTCAATTATGGTATGTCTGACCAAGGTCTCAAAATAGGAACGCCCCCATGTTCCGCTCACGAGGCCAGCGCGGTCGCGGTGTCGGTCTTGCTCGTGGTAAGGCCACTGTGCAGCGTGCCCGGGGTCAAAGGAGGGGTTAAAAAACGGATACTCGTATCTCATCTTAATGGCGTTTAATACTTTACTTTTTTGTCGCTTTCTTTCTCACTGAAGTTATATTGGGTTTGAAAAATCGATTCCTGTTTCTATGTCGGGATTCCTTACGGTCGTGGGGTCTTTTGCTCTGGTATTTCTCATTGTTGGTTGCTGGGGGATGAATGGACATGGATGCGATGGGTTATTTTGTAGATTTGAAATGGGTGGTCAGATAAAATTTACTTTGATATGTGATGTGATGTTGTGTGCAGAGTATGGGGATGAGGACTAGGATTAAGCATTATTTTTGAATGACAGTGTAGATACAAATTCCTATATCCTGATTCTTATGGAACATTCTCTGTAGAGCTTACCTTATCCCTTGCAACCTTCCAAAAATTACAAATAGTACCAAAGAATGAAAGTAGTAGATCCCATACCTCCAAAGCTCAATGTAATATCCGAGCCAAAAAGCTCTCCGCGGCAATTCTAGACTCCCCGCAACATTTCTTCCATTCGATATACACCACCCCCAACTCACCTCACTACAAAATCCTCAATCCCTTACATGCATAAAACAGACTCAATCAAAACAAAATAGAGACAATCCAAAAGAAAGGAAGAGAGAAGAAGAAAGAAACAATGGCACCTCCCCCACCCCAACAACAGCTACAAGCATCTCGAATCACCAACCCCCGCCACCTCCTAATCCTAACACCAACATCCCACTCTCTAACAACAATCCCTCCCCTCCTCAATTCCCTAACAGGGACCCCCGTCCGGGACCCTCTGCGCCCAACACCCCCAGTAACCGACCCAGCCGCCGATCCCAATCCCACCAAACCCCCCCAGCCCACATTCGCCGGCTACACAGCCCACCCGCCCCTCCCCCTCTCAAACAAATACTACAGCGCCGAAATCCCAATCTGGGTCGACGAGATCCCCCTATCCCACGCGGTACCCGAAGAAGAAGATGAAGAAGCCAGCACCGAGATCCTCACACCCTCCACGTGGAAGACAGAGTTCTCGGGCGAAGAAGCCAAGGTCGTTAGAGATGCCATCGGGGCCGTGGTGATCTGCATCCGGAATCTGGAGTCCAAGTCCAAGTCTACGGGAGAAGACGTGGAGGGGCGAGAGGACTGGAAGGCTTTGAAGGAGTTTTTGGGGGCTATTGGGTTTGTGAAGGGGGTTATGGATGAGGAGAGGGGGGGGATGGGGGATGTGCTTGGGTTGGTTGTTTTGGTGGGTAGGGAGAGGGGCGGTGTTATGGTGCCTGGATTTGGACCTGGAGCTGGGGGTGATCAGGTGGGTGAGTTGATGGATGATGAGGAGCCGTTTTCTGGGCCTTGGTGGGAGGATCGCTTGTATGATCTTGGATTGATGGGGTTTGAAGTTGTGGGGTGGGATCCGAAGGGTGGTGAGGGGGGGGAGAGGAATCAGTTTGGAGGTATTTTTTCCCCCTTCCTTTCTTTCCTTTCAGTCTATTTGGCTCTTGGTTTTTTTCTGGTTGCGATGGGCTGGTTGTGGTCCGGGTTTGGTTATGGGTGGCTGACTCGAACAGAGTATCGGGGTATGCGTCGGATCCGGGAGATACTTGAGACGCATGATTGGGCTTCATTGTCTTCTGGGGATGCGGACGGTGCGGATGATGACGATGAGCTCGAGAGACATTTACTTGGGTTAGGTGAGGACGGGTTTGATTTGGAGGTTAATGAGTTAGAACGGGAGATGGTGGGATTACGGTTTGCTATGGAGAATGGGGACGATGATTTGGGGGGGTTCGCTGGGGATGATGAGATGAAGGTTGAGTCGATGGAGGCGTTGATGATGAGAATGAAGGCTATTAAAGGTATAGAATGCCTTCCATCTTTCTCTTTATGATATTTTGAGAAGCTTGTGCTGATCTTTTGATAGATATGAGTGATGAATTACCGGAGAACGAAAGAAAACGGTTTGCGGCGAAAGCTGTACGGGATATCATGAAGGAATTATAGTGGCGTCTCTTATCTAGATTTTGATTGTTACGTTTTATGAGTGGACAGGTATATAGCCAACAGTATATATATTATTACCTATATGTCTACCGTAGGAGGATTGGTCCTATCGACACCATGTCACGCTCTCTCATCGATACCAGGTATCCTCATCTTTTTTTTGTCATCTATTAATATATTTACTCCGTTCTCTTCTTGAGGGCCTTCTTCCTTTGGGCAATCATATGCGTATACAAGATATAAGAACCTAACGAGAAATTAGCGAATGACCGAGGATTAGAAATAGCAGTACGCATGGACCTACCGGGTACATAGATTCCCAAGACGACAATCAAAAACCACCGATAGAGTGGGTTCAACTCGGCAGCGGGCTTCAGCGCCTTAACGACCATCACGCACTCACTAGTGATTCCAAGAGGATAGAGCACATAGAAGGTGTTATACCTTGAAATAGACCCATTAGCACAAACACCTCATAATAAACCCAAGAGGGGCCAGAAAGCAATGAGAAGAACCAAAAAAGGAAATATATATATATATATATACCTCAACCAAGTCAAGAACCCAGGCACACCAGCGCCCAAGACCTGCAACGCAAAGAACAAATACCGAATGCACTCCGTAATGCCCCAAGCGCTCAAGCAGCCCAAGAATGCATAATCGCCCACCTTGGTCGCGTCCGAGGGAGCCCCCACAATGCCCTGACCGTCACCCTTCTCCTGGAAAAGGAACATAATGCCCCAGACCAGAAGCAAACGGCTCGCGACCTGCATCGCGGTAGTAGTGACGGGAGCGCGCACGATGCCCAGCAGACTATGAAGGATCTCCAGGACGGCCAGCGTCTGGGTCGTTGTTAGGAGGGGCCAGTAAATGTCGCTGAAGATTTCAGGGATGTCCGCTGGGGAGTTGGTTGCGAGGAGGTAGAAGCCGCGGAGAGTGCAGGTTGCCCAGAGGGTAAAACTGGCGGCGTTGTAGGCGAGGAGGTAGAGTTTTGTGAGGCCTGTCGGGCCTCGAGAGGCTGCAGGTTTGGACGACATCCTTGAGTTTTCCGCTTGTTGTTTCGTGTCTTTGAAGCTGGATGCTGCTGCTGGTGTTTTGGGGGTTTGGTAGGATAGGTAACGGAGGTCTGTTTAGCTCCTTTGTTGTTGTGGGGATAGAATTGTATGTGTGTACTGAGTGATACGATCAATTAACGAAGTTAAGTTGGCAGCAGCAGTGAAGAGCTTCCAAGCATCAGATTGAAGCAATTGAAGCCAAACTGGTCAACAAATCTGACAAGGGAAAAGAAAACGAGATGGGGATGTGGCTTATGTAATGCTTGTTGAGATGCCGAGGCTCCAGGCAGGTATCAAACTGTTGAACTCCGTTGGGATTATGCTCCAGTCGATCATATCATACTCAGATAAGAAGACGTTTTATCCAAATTTCGATCCGGATAGAACAGGGAGGCTCAGCGATATGCTCAGATATTGGTGTAGGATTCTATCCCAGACGTCCAACAGAGGAGTAGCTAGAATATAGCTAAGAAAGCAACGACCGCGATCGCGATCAGCCACTAGTTATCGGAATTTTTTATACCATGCCTGATAACGCATGTGGCTGCTTAACCGCCAACTAAGCTTGCGCATAGCGGATGTTTAATACTTTGGAATTCGCAATGTTGGACTAATAGTATGTAGTCTGGAGTAGGTAGATCAATGACATCCATTGGACTTTTCTTATTGTGTCAAGGCTGTCGAGTCAGATCCTGTCAAGTTCGGGTCACGTGCGGAAGTGAACCCACTTTCCTTGTACAGAGTAGTCGGTATACTTAAAACATTATTTAAATCAGCGGTTTATGGCTAAAAAGACATACAGCATATTGAAGCATTGAGGGACTAGTAATCACTAAAGGACGGATTCATCATGAAAGTCTTCTGCATTAGCGGTACAATTCGGCACCCCAAAAGAAATCGGCAATCGAGAAGTTAGAACAGCGCCATGCAGTTTGATGTCATGGGCCGAGCTACTGCATCTTGATCACACGCAAAGCAGTGCACTGGCCTCTCTATCCAATCCAGCGGTGATTCCAGACTGCAGGTCAGTGCCAACATTTAAGAAGAATGAATGAAAACGACTCTATGGTTATACTCCCTTACCCCTGGTAAATAATGACCCACCAAAATTCTTCGAGAAGCGTTTGAACGGTACAAGGAAACTTCCTAATCGGGTTATGATAGACCGGCAAGTTGAGCAAGAATCGGCCGAGCTAAAACCAGCGGTTCGTGACTTTTCCTAGCTGGTGATAGTCACTTCTTGGTCTTTTATTTTCTTCTTTGTTTGAAAATCTACACACCTCACTGTCCTGTCCTGTAAGAGGTGAGTAGGTCGAGTGTCTCCGGCTTAAGACATGACAAAACAAACTTAGCTTACTGTAAGAACATACTTCGGTCCTCCAAAAATCCCCCTGTAACTACCATTAGTATTAAGTAAGCGCCATACACATTCCCGAAGTAACTATCGAAGTGTCTGGAAGGCGGCCCAAGCTTTAGACGTCTTGGCAGTGCCCCGCCAACGTCAGCGGCGGCCACATATTGGCGGCGTGGTGGGCCCGCTCTGATGTCATACTAGGTGTGCTCTACTCTGATAGGCTGCATGGCTGACCAGAACCAATGGACCTCATCTGGTTCATGAATATGCGTTCATGGACCCCACGGACTTGCACCCCAAACAAATTGGTATAAGACTCAAGAGAAGTCCCCAAGTGGTAATTACCCTTCCACCAGACCACAATACGAGGAAGAGATGGGAATTGGAAATCTGTTCAAGGTGATACGATCATCACTATTCTCTACGCCCGGTCATGCTCCAGAGAGAATGAAATACCTACCTAACCTATCGGTTTCTCCTTTATCGTCTTAGCTCATTGCACCCCGCAGTATGACACATTACAACTGGAAAGCCGAAGGGTTACCTCATTTCCTTTTTACCCCCCGAAAGCCTACCAAGAATGCGGTACACTCCTTAGCTACTGACATTCCCAGTCTAAAATTGGATGGTCCCTGAGGGTCCAGAACCTCCTATAGGAGTGATGGGCTGCCCGTTAACCGGCTTAGTTGTTTTGCCGCGACTTTTTCTTTTCAATCCTGGTGGCTGGTTCTGCGCTATTTTGTCATATCGGTGATCGTGATACTCCGTACTCTGTTCCGATAATGTGGATATGAATTTTGAGAACCGACAATGCATGCGAGGATTTTTTGGTCTCTTTCCTTTTTCTCCACACCGTTTATCATCGGGGACCGAGAGTAAAGAAAAGATCATCCAGAAAGAAGTAACTTCCCACGTGCACCGGCAACTCTGCATCCCCCATGATGATTTGGGGTTGGAAATGATGTAAAGGGGGGCGGTTCATTAGTCAGAGGTGAGCGTGGTATTGAAGATCGACGGTTTTACGGTTAGTGATAGGATTTACCACCGCTACGTCAGTTGTGGTCCTATGATTTCAGCGTGCATCTGGTGAAAGTGTGGAGTTACTGGTGTCCTTCCCAATAGGGATGATGGATTCGACAACCCGAGACACCACAATTCACTGACCCCCATCCCAACCGACTCGGTGATCTGATCACTCACGTGGAATTGGGCATGGCCATGATCGTATTGATAGGGAGGTTATACAGATCACAAACATCACCAAATTGCTTTGAGGAGTTGAGGCTGGAAAGGCTGAAGTTGCATGTCTGACTTTTCTGTGGTTCCCCACCCACGAAACCAATCAATTCATTCGGTTCCAGTGGGATGTTTGACCTGTGACTGGATTTTTTTTTTAAAAAAAAATAGAAATCGGAAAAAGGACTGGTCAAGAGATAAGTGAAGTTTCCAATCATGAATGAAAACCAAGAATATCCATTCTGAAGGAATAGATGAATGAATGAATGTAGAAGATAGGGCTGGATGACAAAACACACTGGTTGGAAGGGAAAGAAAAAAGAATGACGCCAGTGAGATTTATATCCCGTCATAATAATAATCACTGAGGAAAATCTGCCGTTCAATGTGTTTAAAATAACCATTGGAAAGATTTTTACTTTCTTTTTCCTCGTTTTCTTCAGTCCCGCTCTTCCCTCTATGATTTTCTCTTGATGTTCATTCCCCACTACTAACTACTACTATCGCCGCTCTGCGCACTTTTTAAACAAACCCATCATTAGCCATCATTTCTCATCTTCCGACTACTGCAACCCACTTCCCTGGCGTCCAATGAAGTTGACCGCTTCTCGTTAATCGTATCTCAAATCCCTCCTGTCAACTGTACTGTGGTCATATCATTTGAAGGGATTCTGTATGAATCCTCTCATTTCCCCCCCTCTCTCTTCTCTCTCGGTTCGTTCCATAAGGTTAGCCGATCTATTCAATCTCTACTTTCCCTTATCCCTTTTAACTTCAGATTTGGCTTGCTGTCGGGTAATTCCTAAATATTTTCTTCCAATCCCCATTCAGAGTTGTTGCCATTGGAGAGAGCCATCCTTGTTTTACCTTTTTTTTTTTCTCTTCCTTTTTCTTGCTAAATGACAGAGGTTGGGTTTGATCTCTATCGGTCTTCCGGATAGTGACCTTTTCGTTCCCTAACCCACATCCACTTTTGGCTCCCCTCCTTACCTTTTTTCTTGCCCTCCACTTTTTTGGTTCCTTTTTTTCCGACAGCGCAACCAAAAAGAGAAAAGGGAAAAAAAAATCTCCCTATTAGCAGGAGGCAGACAGAGAAGGAGAAAAGGAGAAAAAGAGAGGCTCCGTCCTTCACACAGCTTCCGTCATAATCTCATCGTCTTTGTTATTAGTTCCCTTAAAATTTTTTTTTTTTTTATATTATTTTTTTTCCTCTCCCTCCACTTATCCATCAAATTTCTCTCCATCTCCTTGTCTTAACATTTCCAGGGCCTAATTCAGCCACGACTTCTCTCCTCACACAATTTGATAATTAATACCCGTGGATTTTCCGGTGTCAGCCTTTTAACTGCATTATACCCAACGCCCGTTTCGTTGCAGTGTGTTCCAGGTAGGAGGATCCCTCTAGTTCTGCTGATGGTTACCCCTCCTTGTCCCTCCTCCTGATCCAGACAACTGTTCCCTCTGTGCTCATCTTCCATGTGGACCCATCCATTCATCCACCCGGTGCTGTGGCTGATTGATATTGACTCGACCTTCTCCCACATTACCGTTTTTCTTCCCATTTGACTCTCTCTGTCCCTTTGCTCAACTTGTTCTCCTGCTTTGCCACTGCATGGTACATACCTAGATCATTCGTCTTATCTTTTCTATCTTCGTATTTGATACCCCCCCTACACCCTCATCCTATACTCCCCCCTCTTTGAGACTTGCCCGATCATAGCACACAAAACCCATTTATACCAGAGGTGAATCATCTCAATTGTTGCTTAAACAACAACAACAACCCCCCCCCCCTTTTGTTGCCTCTGTAAACCAGTGGTCCATGTGGCGCGTTCCTTCCCTTTGCTGCTCTTCCCGCGTAATGTCCCTATTGCGTAGGGCACACTATCAGTCATGGACTCCAGTTGCCATAACACTACCGTTGGTTTCGTGGATTGTCAACTGACACCGACTTGGACAAGCAGATCGCTCTGTGTAATTTCAGTACTCGTTTAAATTCTTGACTCGGACTTATTAACCGGGTATTGACGCTTCAACATCCTGGTTTAGACAGATCGGCCAGAAGTTAGCTGCTTGGCTTGCAAGACCGAACGAGGCGTGGAAACAACAGAACTTAACATCTCATACTCATCATGGCACCTACTACTATCACCAAGACTGTGGAGTCACCTGTACGTGCTGTGCCGCCACCCTTGACCGTTGAGATGAGTACTGACACTGAGTAGCCCAAGAAGGCCGAGGCGCCCCCTAAGCTCTCGGATATGAAAGATCTCATCGACCAGAACACATTTGAACAGATCCTCGAGATGGATGATGAGGACGATAGGGATTTCAGCCAGGGCATTGTTTATGGTTTCTTCGAGCAAGCCGAGGGTACTTTTGAGAAGATGGAAAAGTCTTTGTATGTGATATCTTCTCCCCTCCCGAACTAGCAACCGGACTGACATGGAGTGCACTTGTAGGGAAGAAAAGGATCTCGGGGAACTGTCTTCCCTGGGACACTTCTTGAAAGGTTCATCAGCTACTCTGGGACTGACCAAGGTCAAGGATGCATGTGAAAAGATCCAGCACTATGGCGCAGGGAAGGATGAGACCGGCACCAATGACGAACCAGATGAAAAGGTCTCTCTGAACAATATCGAGAAGACTCTCTCGGATGTCAAGAAGGACTACAAAGAAGTAGAAGTGTTTCTCCGCAAATTCTATGGCGAAACGCCAGAGCCCCCCAAAGCGGAGGCGGAGAAGAAGGTTTAAGCGTGAGGAGGATGTTTTAACTGGAATATACCACGTGCAGGATGAATCCTCACAACCTTTTTTTCTTTCGCATCAAAACTGCATTCGACATCATAACGGAAAGAGAAAACAACAGATTTATTTTCAGAAGCGCGTCTGACCATACCCTCGGGTCCCTTCCTCCCCTCCCCTTCCTCTCCCCCTCCTTTTCTTTTTTTCCTTCTCTTTTCGTCCAGTGCTTGCTTTCATTAAATCCGTATGAACCAAGGATATTATGATGATACATGAGGTAGATGATATGTTTTCTTTGTTCTTTTCTCTTCACTTTTTCCGGGGTTTCTCCGATATCTTCTTTTTCTTCGAGCTCTCTCTAGTCTAGAGGTTTGTTCATAAAATAGGGAGACATGGCCAATCTGTCCAACCTTTCATCGGGTTGCAGGGACACGGCGAGAGCTTCGAGTCCCGCGGGGACAAATTCCCTCTTTGACACCAGATGTGGATGGTAGATTTCTTTTTGTGTAAGTGGATGGATGTATCATGATGGTTCCTGGCCAGGTGCCACCATACATATGGTTAATTTACGAGGGGTGTTTCTGGAAACGCCTACATGCATCGCTCATGTATAGGAGAAGAGGTACGACGAGTCGGCGTGTTTCTTTATGTCACTTTCACTCCTTTGCAGTGGTACCATACATAGTGCGTTTAAAATTTGGGTGCCATTTGTCTACCTAAGTGCCGATGCTGACTTTGACAGCATCCGTGCATCAACCCTTCATGTCAAGTGCAGCAGAATAAACCGAGCAAACGAAGTCATCCTCAAGAGAAACACAGCCCACACTTTACCCTTTCGGACTTGGTATTGGTTTTGTTAAGTCTACGGCACGGTTTGGGACAACTTATGATTTACGTTGTCTAGTTAGGGATCACTGGGATATAGCTGCACGGACGGCCTTGAATCCGATTGGCAAACAGCGTCGACACAGTCTACATGAAATTCAAGCTGACTATCTAACACGTTGAAGGAACTTGATTATAAAAAGCTACATGAGAGGTCCTAGTGTATTCCTAGACCTCCGGTTCCTTCGAGGATTTGCGGGGAAACCACTTGCCGCGTCTTCGAAGGCATACATCGGTGGGAGGGCCATGTAAGTCCATTATTGAAGTTCAATCCCCCAGCAATCACGGTGAAATAGATATATACTCTATGTAATTAAACCAATTCACAATCCATTTTCAGATGCTAAGTTCTATTCTAGACCAACCTTCCAGATCCCTATGCTTAATGTTTGCCTTTTCTGTACTTATACCCTCGGCACACACTAGGATAATATTCCCGGATTAAGAAATGCCCCAGGGTTGGGAAGTATACGTTACAATTAATCCCCAGCACAAAGGGGGGTGTGAAGTAACCATCCCGCGGGATCGGGACATACTTCGGACAGATGCCGTCCAATCGATGGGATGGCTGGACGTCCGTCGTTTGTATGTAGAGAAATAGAAGTAGGTATCACTTTCCAGTGCTTGTCCAGTTCATATTCATGTTCATAGTCTCAAGAAGGGGAAAAGGAAATGAGAACGAGAAGGAGATCATGACAGATATTCCGGTCCATTACTTCCTTGCCTCCTTCCGTATATCTACTGCCTCAGTAGTAAGACATCCCATCCTATCGTCGGTTGCACAGGGTCTGTACCACTCAAACGGGGTCTGTCTCTCTATGCATGTATAAACAAAGAGGATGATTTTCCGAGGGAACACCGAGTGTACGGTTGAACATTTAGTTAGCGGGAATGGTGTCGTCTGTTTGTTTGTCTATTCGTTGTACTACTGAAGATGGCAGTATAGTTTTGATTGTTGGATTGGGGCACAGTATACAGAATTGACTTTGGTATGTACTGTGGCGAAAAAGGTCGGTACGGTCTTTACCGGCTTGGGGCATGTTACACAACAGCGGGAGTTTAATGTTCTTTTTTTTTTAGTGGGATAGTCTTTCATATCTAGTCCATCGATAACTAGTTACGTTGCTTTTGTGGGTTCTGAGAGGGAGGATACGGGCTCGAAATGTCTCCATATCATGGATTTTATATTTGAAGTCAGCGAAAATTATATCGAAGTAGCTCGGCCCACTCCAACATGGAAGGTACCTTCAAAAGAAAATGTCCCCCCCCAAAATAAAAAAAGGCCTTGCTGCAGAGGCACCAAACCCTATTCAAACGAACGCGTTTGGGTCCAGATTTCGGCGTACAGTAGGCTAGCTAAACCCGTCGTTTGCTGTCATATTTGTTTCCGAACCTGAACAGGGATCACGACATTCTTTCAACCAGGGTGTATAAAAATCAAATTCTACAAGGCTAATATACCGGAGCACTACATGTAAACTCCTCCCCCTCCTGTACCTCGATAATTGTCTTCAGGGCAGAAATCGAGCCTTGTTCAGGTACATATATAGCATGCTCACACTTGTTACCGAATGCATCCATCTATTCACGTATGTCTATCTATCCCTCAAGTAGACCGTACAATAGAACCACCTGAGCTCCAGAAAGTACTGTAGGTACATATGTACACCTGAAAACCATAAAAACAACCGGCTACATACATATTGTACATGCACCCACACACATCTACCCACAAAGTACCTACACACAACCCTCCATCTCCCCCGGCAAAGCTCAGTATCCTCTAGTAGTAGTAGTAGTAGTAGTAGTAGTAGTAGTAGTAGTAAAACACAAAAGAGTAACCTTGCCAACGACAACGGACTCGATCCCCAAAAACCTATGTACAATCAAACCGATCCCGATAACATATTGTACCCCTGTCCTTCCTGCACCCGGTCCGTCCCGACTACTATACTACTCCAACTCTTACTTCCAACTGGTACTAGTAACCAAAGTAGGTAAGGTAAGGTAGCTAACTAACTAACCCTCATATCACAGGTATTTGATAAATTTGAAAGATGTCGAGAGTAGGTAGGGAGAATATCCGGGTATTTGTGTGACGTGGAACTTGGGATTCGACTAGGATTCGACATGTCCGTAATTTTTTTTTTTTCCGTCCCTGTTTTTGAGGGTTGGTAGTTCTGGGGATAGGTAGGTAGAAATGTGATTTTACGTATGTGTGTATGCATGTATGTGTGTATGTGTGTGTGTATACGTACTTTGTGCTTTAGAGGTAGGTAGGGGTTTAGTTTTAGTTTTTAAGAGGCATGGGTGTTGTTCTTATTTTTTTCCCTCTTTTACTCCCTATTTTTCTCCCTCTTTTTTCTTCTCTTGCCCATTTCTTCAATTATTTATTTGGCTTTGTTTGGTTTTGTCTGGTTTGAATTTTAGCTGTTTTTGGTTGATTGTGTGTGCGTGAAAGAGAGTTCCATTGATTGATTTATATCTGGGGTTGTTGCTTTCTCCTGTTATGGGCTTTCAATTCTTCTGCACGCACTCAGTCACGTTCGAGATAAGTGCATACAACCAGTACTAGATCAGTCAATGTCTCCCGTCGGACCTCGAGCCTCCAAAGAGGAGTTCATGCAGGCTCTTGGAATGAACTCCCAAGATCCCCAGCATGAACAGATCTACCGAGCTATGCGAGTATGTCCTGTTGTCCGTTCTCTATAAGATTATCATATGTACATTTCTACATCTATCGCAATTGGCCTACTGTACAATGGTTAACAATGCATGCATGAATGGAAAAAAAAAACAGGATGAAGCCATTGTCGTCTACAATCGTCTCAACGAAGATACCTCTAACCTTCTCGACAGCATGGCCCACGACCCGGCTACCCGGCCGCCTTTCTTTTGGCATCATATCCGTCCGGAGCGCCAACGATGGGGGATCATTGAGATCTCGCAGAATGCTGGGCCGCTAACCTGTGGTTTCTTTGCGCGCGGCGCCACGGCCGGCGAGTGCGGTCCGAATTGGGTGGCTGGGTGGTTGTTGTATAGCGTGTTTCGATCAAGGGATGTGAGAAATAATCGTAATCGGCGGAAGGGGGATGATCATGGTGGGTGAAATATTTTGGATGGGAAGGATTTTTGTGTGGATTATGTATATTAACGGTGTTATAGGTCAAGGATTGAAGGCGGCGAAGAAACCGGATGATGTACCACCGAAGAAGTACTATGATCCGGTGAGGAACGGGTAGATTGGGAGAGTTCAGAGGTTTCTGGGTGCATGTTACACCATCTTAATCATCTTCCTCCTCTTTGTCTTTCGATCGTTTGGAGCCGTTCTTTTCAGATCGGTCTTTTCTTAAAGCTTCGGTCACGCGTTCATCTTGCTCGTCCTTCTTTTCGTCCCAGACAACGTTGTATTCTGCTGCGATAGTCTTGATTTCCCTTCGTAATAAATTGCCTTCGTCCATCAATGACTCCCACTCCTGGAGGTCAACTCCCTTCCTCTCGTACAGCTTCTTCTGCCGCGCGTTGATTGTGAAATCGAGTGCAGACTTATAGGAGATCTCTCGGTTGTGGTAGAGAAACCATAAATAACCCCCCATCAGAGTTGACAAACTGGCTAGGTATGTCACCGGCTCCATGGTGTCCCATCCCAAAGATGTTTCAAAGGTCAGCTTATACACAAGAATCCACCACATGGCGAGAATGCCAAACCCTCCAACCGCCACGCGCTGAGCTCCTCGGTGCGCCAAAGAATCGCACTCATGTTTGATCTCTGCGATGCGCTGAATACCCTGGGAGATTTTCCGCAGCCGCATTCTAAGAAAATGCGTTCGCTGGTTGAAAGAAGGAACACCGACATGAATCTGGCGCGAGCCGTTTGGTCCCCCATCGATGCTGACGATGAATTCGCGGGCCCGAGACGCATCACGGACAAAGTCACCGATCTCTGTAGATTGGGACCAGCGGACAAAGCGTTCCTCCATATTGCTCTGGCCGGGCTCGCCGCGTCGGAGATAGCTGTATGTATCGTCCTCCTCGTCAGGTCGACGTCTCCGCTCCATGGCTCCAGCGCCTGCTCCGATTCCGTCCAGTCGGTGAACTTCAGCGTCGGTCGTTTCATACATCGCATTTTTGGGTTGGACAGGGTCGTCGTCTACCTGGAGCGCTATAAAGGACACCGCAGGTGGCCTTGATTTCCCATTATCGACCGAGACCGGCGGTATCTCATCCTGAATGAGGCGTTCGAGGTAGGATAGAGGCTGCTGTGGGTGGATTAGGATAGCTATCGGTTCAATGTCTGAAACAAGTCAGTATTCCATGCTTCTTCACGACCAGAAATTGAAAAGAATAACACACCCTTGTGTTTACTATTATGATTCGCCGTAGGCAACGGAATGAGGAGCTTAAAGAGTCTCGACGGCGTCGTTAACAGTTTCCCTGCAACCGAAGCAAATTAGTACCAAGAGTCGAAACTTTGTCAGAGCTACCAACCTTTAGTCATTGCATTCACAAGCTTCGACTGTGAGTTTTGGCTCCCATCTTCGCCGTCCTTATCCGAAATCTCGAGCCTTTCAAGCTCCTTCTTCGTCTCCCTCTTGTCCTCCTTAATCGTATCCAAATGGGCAAACCGCCGCCCTGGAACGGTCATAGGTAACCCAAGCCCCAACCTGTCCTGGCACTTTTTCCCTACCAGAAGACCACAGGATACCCACGACTGACTTGGCAGCGGCGTATGCGAATATACCCTCCCAACCCTCGGGCCTTGGGCCCCAAAAGACCGTCGCAGCGTCGCACCAAAATAGAAGGCAGACACCCCAGGCGTCCGACCCACAACTGCCCTCATACTCGGCAGCCGTGTCTAGAATTCGAGAACGGAAATAAACATGCGCTAGTAACGGTGTTCGTAGAAACAAGTATAGGTAAATTGTACCTAAGATTGAAAAAGTAGGGGAGAAGGAAAAGTCACCCACTTCCAGAAGAGACCAAGACCGGGATTGTTTATATCCGCGCCAGCGCCTCTTCACAATTTCCCCACATTTCTGATGAAACGTCCCAGGGCCATTGCTGCTGCCATCATGGCATCATCGGTGGCCTTATTTGCCCGTTGTTTCTTTTTTTGGGACCCGAAAAAGGACCGTGTACGTCATGGTGAGTCAGCAGATTAAGCATTGGGTTCTTTACCTGTTTGGGTTAATGCGTTGTTAGATCTGGGCTCTTTTGCACGAGGTTGATGCTTCGGCGGGCTTTGTACTTGATACCTGATGTGTGTTTCAGGGAGATTGTGCGCTTTGAGATGCAGCGTATATACCATATGATGAACACTGAGGTATGAGTTTAAGGCTCTGGCGATGCCACGTCGAGAGACATACAGCGTAGAGACAGCGGTGAGTGAGGGTTGGACATGTCTATTTTCTTGGAGATGTGAGATATTGCAGATCTAGGGGTGGAAGTTTCCGTCGGGGCTTGACTCAGTTGCATGTATTTGTCTGGCCATTTTTATACTTTTCTCCGATGATCGGGATATGTAAGGGGGGATGCCACAGATCGAGGAATCGATCGCATATTAATCTGAAGCAATGTGTTCTTTTCCTGTCCGAGGAACTTTAAAGAGAAAATCCCTTCAACAGACTGTGTTCGTTTGGGTTTAATATATGGCTTTTTTTTGGTCACTGAGCGCGTGACGCTGGTGAACAGAAGGGGGATTACCTCCTTGGTCAATCTACGCAAGTGCTTACTATGTCGAAATATCTCTGTGAAAAAATTTTTTCGTTTGAAAGGTTTGAATGATTTACTTTACATTGGATAGATGACTAAAATGGGGGTTTAGGAGGACAGGGGAACGGTAACGATAATTTGAGGGTGCCTTTAACGCGAGCCATTTAAATCAGAGCTCTCTCGGCAGTCGCTTTTTCCATACTCGCTCAATGAAATGGTATATTTGATCATATACATGCGTAGGCATCGTGAATAGCTCAGTATAGTATTAATCAAGTGTATCGACGATTCCTCGCGCGATCATACTTCCGCTAGACGTTGCACGGATTATACTTTGCAAGATTAAGGCTTTCCACTTGATGTTACTCGGTTTGGGATGTGCATGACTTGGTTACTAATGACTCACTTGGGTGACGGATTGGGACTTGAAGATTACGGGCTAGACTTTCGCCCTTGTCATACAGGCAATATATGGTGGGGATTGTAATATCTGGATTCTGGTCTCACAGGTACATACATAATGTAAAAGGAATGGATCACTACATTCATCCTTGTACAAAATGGGCTATTGGAAGAATCATGCCACCAGTCAAAACAAATAAAAAACATCGGCCACCTCAATGCAGTAATGCACATTCGATCTTGAATCCATACTCTGGGGTGTTGCAAGCCTGGTAGTAGACCAGGATACATCCATCGATGGAATAACTGTTTGAATATAATCACACACGCTTCAATTGAGAACAAAGCACTTCGATCTATCTGGATATTCAAGTCATGTCGTAAGTCATAAAGTCATTAGAGTCCTCCACTTATTTCATTTGCTTTTGCTTTTGTACGCCGGTTTTTCGGTCGGGCCACGAACATTCGATAACAGCCGCGACAGCTACATCCCACGGGTGCCAAACGCGAGGGCCCTTGCTGGAGCGACTGGTCTATCCTGACCAAGTCGTCCTCCGTAGCTTTCGGGACTGCTCCCTCCACTTCTGCTCCCTCCACTTGTTGAGGCATCGGTATCATCACCGTAGCGGGCCTTTCGTCCGGAGCCTATCGCTACCGGAATCCCTTGGACAACCCCCCCATGGTCATGCCCAGCTGGATACATGCCATCGTTGACGGAGAAATTGCGGCAAATCAGGTATGCTCGCGTCGCTGCATTCTCCCGAGCCAGGGTTTCGGATCCGCAAACAGCGTCCGCTTGATATTCCCGATTGTTGACTCGAACAGTGCATGCCCAACCGGTAGGGACTGTATAGGACTTATACTGAGGCTCTGGCCAGCGGCGGCGTCGGCAGAGACCTATATGCAAGGTTATTGGACTTTGAACTTGGCTTTAGTCGGGACCTCAACATTCGGAAGCCACAATGGCAATTCTCCGAGATGCTGACGAATTCGGAAAAGTACAGCGAGGGAGATCTCTAATCGAGGCACGGATAGAGCCATATCCCCCCAGACTCGAGAGGTGGGCAAAAATAGAAAGCACCGGGAAAAAGCAAATATGGGGAAAAAGTTCGTAAGCCGCGATTGCCGCCTTTAACCCCATTCAGGCAAGAAACCTCCAGAGACAGATGGTGTAGAGCTGGGCACATTGCAAATAGAGGAACTACATACTCGCAAGGTATAGAATATAGTACATCGTGAAGACAAGCGGATGTCCAATGGAACGTATGGCACAGGGTCGTATCGACTCAGTATTCGCTGCGCTGGATCTGTTGACACTGCACAAGATCCTGGTAATCACACAAGGAGCATTGAAACAAGCCCTATGAAAACGGCGCTTGTTGATGCCCAATGGCCACGTTTCTCATATGACACTCAATGGGATCTTGCTATTTTGGAAGAGCTAAGATTCCGTCACGGAAAGCGGATTAGTGGAGAGTCTTAGTATAGATAGGATCAATTCACACAAAGGAAAGAAAGACCGCAAGCAAATGGAACTAGCAGATGATGGAAGATAGCGACATCCCAAGCAATGGCAGAAAGTAAGAGGGAAAAAGGAAAAAAAGTGAAAGAAAGAGAGGCAAATATTATCATTACTAGCTAGGTATAATCAGTTCAAATAAACAGGCGGGGCCCATAAAGCAGTTGTCAATCAATAGCCTTGGGTCCATGAAGAGAAAAAAAAAAAAAAAAAAAAAAAAGGTCTAAGAAAAAATATTAAAGATTAAAAATTAGAAAGAAAGAAACAAAAAGGAATTATAAAATTCAACGGTCCTTTAACCGGGTCAATTGAGGTATTCTCCACTAAAATGGTGGATTGGCACAAGTAATAGTTGAATTCCAGAGCCATTGCGGATCTAAATTGCCCTAGCTTTTGTTCGTCTCGAGTCGTTTCTTTTTGGAGATCGAATACTGGAAAGCGTGGATTGGAACGTTGATGTGCTGGCATGGCTTTTCACCAGTGATCCAGTACTAGAAGACCCAAGACAACTTTGCTCCATATGCCACGGTGTAATTCGCCGCCGATCCAGGCGGCTAAGAATGTTGCTCAGGATAAGAAATTCCGGTCAAATCGTCATTTCAGTCTACCGTCATTCCTGCAGAATGAGTGCCGATGCTCTGGGCAAAAGCCATTTCAATGGAATATTTTTTTCTTTCTTTCTTTCTTTTTTCTTTACTTTTTCTTGATTCCTTTTCTCTCCTTCCCTTCCTTCTTCCTCGGTCTGGTCTGCTTGGGAGATTCTAGAACCCCGCAGTAGTATACACGGGTACAGAGAACGATAGCCGTTGTTCCAGAATCCGTAAGCATTAGATCAAGAGAAATTAATCACCAGAAAAAAGGCGGCGTTGTGGAAGGCCACTAATGCATACAATTATAAATTCCAAGAAGAGAGGGGTTCATGTCGCGCAGACGTATCCTTGACTGTAATCCTAGAAATAATCAGTGACTATGACAGATTATCACCGATACTATAGCCTGTGGATGGCAAGATACAAAAAAAATTATTGAAAAATCAATAAATGGAAATAAAAAAAAAGAAAGAGGGAGGGAAAGATGTAGGAGCAGTATTAGCCACAATGGGCCAGGCCACGACTTTCTGGCCAAGCCAATGCTGAGAGGCGATCAGCGATCGTTATTGACTCGGTAAGTGATCCGAAACCGTCTGCCTATGAGGTTTGACCGCTTCCTCGAAATTTTTATGATATATACCTTGTAATTCTTCAGGAGGAGCTATAGCACTCGAAGGAAACGACGAAACAGCCAGCAACCGTCATCAGAAGCAAGCGGCGGCTCCGAAAAATTGACGGATATTGTCACCATCCCCTCGGCTTGGACGCTGATCAGCCGTGTGAAAAAACGAAAGTGGTTCTGAATTTGTGCCGGTGGACCTTAGATCATATCCATTGGATGAGCCATTCCCGTGGTTGGCAGACAGGCATCAGATGCACTGATGAGTTGGCAGTTTCGTCGTTTGGCGCGGCGGGGAATCCATGCCACTTTACACGAGATGAGGAGGAAGTATAACCATCATCATCCTGCATAGTAGCAGTATGTAGTAATGATCCTTTAGTTGATGTCTCGGGGACTTCAATTGTCAATTGCACCACTGTTGATCCCCTATCCACCAAACATTGACTGATGGACTGCAGCCGATTGCAGTCCGTGCATTGTGTAAGTCTGCCTTTTTGCGCCTCGCAGAAAAGAGAAGGGATGGAACAAAGTTTGGGATGGTTTAAATTTAATCTTTGTCTTTTTCCTTTGTACGTGTGGGGTTGGAAGTAACATCAAAAAATAGTAGTATTTGGAAGAAGGTCAATGTCACGACGGAGGTCTTGATTGATTGTACCCAAATGACTGAAAGAGGTGAGAGGAAAGGTCAGTCAAACAAGAAAAAAAAGATAATAGCATTAAATTAATTGATAAGTTCTGACCGTCGAGTCCGCCAACTAATTGATAGGACACCGGGCCACGACACAGTCAGTCATACACGGGGAATTCAAGAGTTCTGCAGAAAAGATTCAATGCGGCAGAGACAATCCCATTTCATGCAGTACGCAACTTGTTCCAAGTTGGTATCACTGGGTCCCGTGATTTTCCCTCCCACAGAGTCAATCCCTTGCGTCTTGTTCGCTCCCTCTACACACAGCCTGTCAATCCTCGTGGTTTACTGGGGTACGTTCTAAGGGTAAATGTACGAGAACAAGTCATGAGCAATTGTACATCTACATGCTTACTGTACATATTAAGGGATTTTCTTATTTTTTATTTTTTTTTCACTTGGATCTTTCTTGCCTTTGGTGAACCCCACTCTCTTCGGCTTGTCCTCTTCTCGTTTTGTTCAATGTCGATTAGAAATCAAGCGGTGCATTTTCGTACCATAGGCGCATACTCTCGGCAGCCTTGGGGGGAATGACATAGAGTGGATGGAACGCTGTGAGTCGGTCCTTCTCATCGAAAACATTTCTATCTGATTCGTGGTCATCTGAGGTGGTGCTAGGAATGCATTTCCAGGAAAATGCCGAGGAGAAGTTCTCCTTTGAGCTCACGCTAGCGTCAGTATGATAGTGATCATATTGAGCCGTGCTCAAGCCAGTAAGGGTGTAGCATGTGTGGTACGAATCCTGATGCCTGGGTTTGACAGTCAGTTTTGACATATTGCACAGTGGCGGATAACTCAAAAGAGGATTGCGAGCATACTTTCCGGGCTTGTCACGAAGGCCACCATTCTTCGCCTGACAACAAGCAAGGATATATCTTGTTAGCCCCTCTCTGCTGTAGAGACTGCTAGTAGTGGCCTGCCTAGGAGCTTTAGCTGGCTGGGTGCCGTTAATTGCAGATTGGATTAACGGCCAACAGCCTCCGACCCAATGACTGTAACACCCATCTACCAACTTATTGGTCCGTCCAGCAAACCCTCCTTCAGGAGCATACTGTCTAGCGGAAAGCCAGGATAGGAGCATTGGGACATCCATGCATCTAGCACTCTCAGCAAAAAGTGGGGGAGGAGCAAGCTTATGCAGCGTCTTACCTGGAAATGGTCACCTCGGGCTTGCCTAGAATGCATAGGCACGCCAAAGCGCAAAAAGCGTATGCGCCATGCGCCTCCGAACCGGGAGTACCGGAGATACCACCTTCGAAGGTCTGGCCTATAGTCTGTGAGCACTCTTATCCAAATTGCCAAATCAGGATGTTCATTTACATCTCGCAAGATATTCTGACAGGCCACTCGTCAGCGTTTCCAGCCCATGTTGACGAGCTTCAACATCAGGTGGCAAAGTAACTGGCAAGTCGAGGAGTGATATGAGCACCATCGCGCAATAAGCACCTCTAATACGACACTCAGTCTCATCGAATAGTGATTAAAGATAGGGGAGCTATTACCTCACGTCTTCTTCTCCACCCTCGGAGACTCTAAAGCCACCGTCGGGCTGCTTTAGCCTTCCGAGCCATCTCCACCTAGACCAGGTCAATGGTGCATCGACTTTCAACAGTGATAGCTATCTAGCTTACATTGCCTTTCGATCGATCAATCGGAAAGCTTCTTCGCCACCCACCATGGCTAGAGATAAAACTGCAGCATAGGTGGGTGCGCAGTGGGACAGTTGACCATGTCCTCCTCCAAATCCACCAGTGGGGTTTTGCATAGGTTTGAAGGAAGCAATTACCCTGGAAAGATATGTGTTTGGTCATTAGTTACCGAAAACAGCAATCGATGACCACAGGAAGAAGATAGCCGGTGATACTGCAGCATTGCAAATAATTGCAGCGTGGCAATTGCTTACCGATCATGGAATCCACTGATATCTTCGCCTAGTAGAGTTAAGCCAGCTAGAGCCCAGTAAATCATCCAGGGACGACTGGCATCAAGAGCCACAAAGGATCCTGGATAGTCCTCTAGAGAGTCATATAGATAGCCGATATGCTCGTCACGTCTAAGTGCCGGCACTCCAAATTGGTTAAAGGGCCCCTTCTGACTGCTATGAGTACCTTTTAGGAATGGTAAGCATTTGTTAACTGTGTCTTCTTGAAGCTCGGTTGTCTCTGTGGTAAGAGGGTCCTGGATGATCGGCAGCTCTGTGAAGAGCGCCGGGACTCCTTGAGGTGCATGGGTTTCGCTCATTCTACTCTGCTGCTCTAGCGATATATGATCCTGCGCAATAGTTGTGGATGATGGGCGGCTACCTGCCGGCTGGTTGGGCCTGATGCTTGACTTTCCTATCGGTAATTGACTGGTCGAAGCGAAACGAACTTTGCGACGCTGCCTTCCCGTCGCTGGAATGACAGGCATGAAATCTTCCGAGGAAGCTTAGACCCGCATATACTTGAGAGTAGATGCTGTGAACAAAGAGGGATAATAATACTGATGATGATAGTGGTAGTTATAACTGCTATTGTTCATTATTGGCAATGAGGTTATGGCAGCCATTGCTCTTTTTTCCCACTGGTCCCGGTGGGTCACCCCTCAATCGCTCACTTCACTCACTGGACTCCCTTTGCCCTACAGAGCGAACAAACCAAGTGTGCAAGTTTGGTTACTTTGGGAATGACCACCCTAGAACACATTCAATTTACTATGTGAATAATAGACGGTGTACTAACTGCAGTTTATTGTTCCATATGGGTGTATCTATTGTAGCAGCAAAAGAAATATCCATGTTCCAACTTTGACTTGGACTTTTACCTCCACGTTTCTGTCATCGGTCCCGTGACCAGTATTTCCTTTTTCCTCAGCCAAGCAGGTCCGGAATAGATCGGCCCATCTTGCCAGAGGACACCGCCCAATAACGTCGCGCACTTCATATAGATGGGGACCTAATCCGGCAATCGTGCTACAAAGCTGGAGCCCTTCTTGGACTAACAAGTAGTCCAATTCTCAATCCCTACTGCTTGTTGATCAACCAACTTCGATGAGGGGCTTTTCGGCTAGAAAATCATCTTCCAACAAAGAGTCATGCGGAAAACAGCACACAAAGGAATCGCAGATTTATTTGATGTCGTGGATGAGATGCGAGCCTTCACCTACCGATGAAACCTTTGTAAGAAGGTTGATCTCAACCCAAGCGACGGCTAATAATCGTTGGCGAAGGCTCTGCAATGTGCATATACCTCGTCAGGATTCTAGGTTAGTCAAGGGCTTGGCACTATACCCGGTATACTAATGACTCGCACACAGACCACGCCCGGCTGCATTCCCACTGGGTATTCCATTGATCAATCAGAACTTAAGACACTGCCACTTAAAGCGCCAGCCTCGTCAACAGATATATCTGTCCTCTGAGGTTACCGTCTATGGAGTTACGCGTTGGATGTGTTATTGCATGCGGCGGATGGCGTGGCAAGCTGCGAGTCAGAACCAAGCGAGCCGATATGTTTTCTTAGTGGTAAGCAAATGGTTTGATAGTCCTCATCAACGGGGGGACCACGGATCTTCGAAAGTTGATTTCAAATGCAAAACGGCTTTTCTTACACCCTACCTGCAGCAACCCTGGGCAAAAAAGCCAAGCGTAACAGTTTCTGCTTTTCTCTTTTTTTGGGTCTGGTGGACGACGTGCTCACGATTGACTTTGTCATCGCCTATGATCTCAGTGATTTGGTGGAAAGCCCTTTGGATCTATCATCTTGGTCTTCCAGCTCGGTAGTACTCCGTATTGTTGGCACTTTATGCTTTCAAGGATGGACTATCAGTGGTAATAAGATTTGCACGGGTTGGAGATGAGACAAAAATAAACCCAAGAATCGGAGGCAGAAATAAGCAATAAAAAAAGCAAGCAAGTATGAGCGCCTAGGCGAGAGGGGAATAAGACTATTATTTTTCATGTAGAGGTAAACATATATACTGAACATCTACAGAGTTTCCCTACAAAAACGGTTAGAGCTTGGATGGAAAAAGAAACCATTGAACCAAACAAGAAGATGATCATGCGGCTTATCAATATCACCATCTCATCATCAGTATTCTTGTGATTAGCTATAGGGTTTGCCAAGTGAAGACTTCCTAGGAATGGCTTTCCCGCGCCTAGAACAGCCCTGTATGGTCACAATATAATGAACTGGGGCTACTGCAGCATCAGCCGCCCTGTTGGCAATTAAGTCAACATGTGCATATCCTTGATTGAACGATGATTGGGACAAAGCTATAATTGGCAGTCAATAATGATCGATTAGTCCATGCAAAGGGTGCAAATTCGGACAGCCATATCTCCAAGGAAGAAAGTGGAAAGCTCGGGAGGTCCTCAAACGTACACTGCCGTACGTACGGGTATTGTCAGCGGGGTCTTTCCGAGCCCCAGAACTCTTGCCACGGCCAACTAGATCGGAGGCAACTGCCAATAAGCGGGGAGAATTTGTCCATAATAAACGATCATTGACGGTTTCCACTGATCTTCTTTCCCGAATTGCACCCGTGTCTCATAGACGGAGGAAACCGTGGCTGTACCGTGGTACTCGGGTAAAAGGGACCAACCTCTTGGTTTTTACTATCACGGTTGTTGTTTCTGCACGAGAGCTGATCATTCAAAGCCATCCCTCATGGTAGGATTCCGGAATGCACAATGTGGAAGGCAGACACCTTTTGTGTCAATGCCAGTGATTGTGAACTAAGACATATGATGAAGGGTCGCATGTTACCTACTGCACCATTCTCTAGGGACACACCTCTATAGGTATGTAGGCCTAAACCTGAAATGAATAAAAAACAACTCTGTGCTTACTCTGTACTGTAAACAAAAACCTCCGTTGGAAAACACCGCGCTAAGCATGGTAGGGGTAATAGGATGCAAGTGAGTGTGTATTCCACTAGCGTGCCTATAACAGTAACAACTTTGCCCATTGGAGATCATAAAAGATGATTATCATGAGACTGGTCAATCCTGGAATGCTTCCTATTCCGGCTTAGGTTTCTTACTTGATCTAGATATACCGTATAGAACCACTTTCACCAGCTAGGTTAGTTTGTGATGCACATACATATTATTTGATGGGGGGACTAAAATCGAGGGTTTGTTTTAACGGTAAAATACATGTTAGTTCCAAGTTTTTTTTTTTCTCTCTTTTATTTTTGGCGCCACTTTTGGGGTTA